>BLSH010468313.1:812109-824112 GCA_018402905.1 Glandirana rugosa | reverse complement strand
GCTGCACACAAGGCTTTTTATCTTAAAGCGGTAGTAAACCCGCACCATAAAGAAAAAAAAACACCCTGCAAGACAATAGCTTAATGTGTTAGTATTTCATCGCATACTAACACATTATGAAATACTTACACCTTAGAACGAGGCCCCCAATGCCCGACTTGGTCAGCGCTGAGGGAGCAAACATGATGTCGTCCTTCTTTCTTCTGGGTTCACGGCTCCGGCGCTGTGAGTGGCCGGAGCCGCGAGACGTCACTCCCACGCATGCACGTGGGAGCGCTTCGTTCTGGCAGTGAGCTCTGATTTTTCCAGCAACCTCCGCTGGATCATCAGAGTGCATGCGCCGTGAGGTTAGGCGGCTGCATTTAGAGCGAATATCTCCTAAACCATACAGGTAAGCCTTTTTATAGGCTTACCTGTAGGTAAAAATCACACTAACGGGTTTACAACCCCTTTAATGCACAAGATAAAAACACTTCTGTCTTTACAGCCACTTTATTCAAGATCACCACCAAACAATATACATGTTAATTTAGCTGGAGGGTTATGAGGGAGCAATACTCCTCTTCACAGTTCCTATGTGCAGATTAAGCCAAAGAAATGGTTTCCAATCCCCTTCCCAGAGCACAATGCTTGTCAATCATTGTGGTCATGTAGATTTCATTGGCAAATCTTAGGACAAACAAGTTTAGTAGTGCAAGCAGTAAGGGCGTAGAGGACAGAGGAGCATCACATGGTTGTATTTCACAATGGCAGCAATGTGTATATACTGGTCCCTATTGTAAGATTTACCCTCTCTATACTATTTAGATTTTTCCTTGTTTTTAGACCCAGTTATAATAGTCACAAGGAAAAAGTAAAATCTCTCAAACAGGGACACAGACAGCAGTTCAAACGTATCACCACCCTATTCAAATTGTGAAAAGGCAAAGAAATTTCAAATTCCCTAAAAAAAAAAAAAAAAAAAAAAATTCCTTATCTTAAGCCTCATTCACATCAATACAGGTTGCAGTTTGCATATCCCAGGTGCATTTTGCGTTTTTCAATGCACATTTTTGATCCACTGAAGTTTATGGAACCAAAAACAAGTCGCTGGCCCTTTCCATAAAATTCACAGATGTGATAGGAAGCCATGTTAAATGGACTGTAGTGTGTTTCTGCAAAACTGAAAACGCACTAAAAAAATGCATTGGTGTGAATCAGGCCTTAGAGTACAGAACAGGACTTGTATTCATAGACCTTTGCTTATATAGAGATGACTGGCAAACAACGTGTTAGGGCAGCCTGCACAGCACAACATATAGCCTCACCCATTCTGAGAGACTCCAATTTTTTTTTAGCAAGCAATAAGGTGTGATCAAGACACAGAGGGGATGGGCATGTGTCATGTAATGTACTTCAACATAAGGAATTTCATAGCGAATCAAAAGTCCTGTTATTTTCATAGTATAGGACAGGTCTTTAGTTCATAGACCATGAGACGTACCCAAGCAATTAACTGAAGGTTGGGCAACAACATAGATAAGATCTTGTTGATTTCCTTATGGAATTTTGGTACACAAAGACATCTGTTCAGAGATTTTAAGTCCAGTTTTGGGGACTGTGAATAGTTTTAAAGAAAAAACATGAAACCGTTCATGTGCAAACATTCATACAACAATTTTCAGGATATTCGGTGACCTGCTTTTAACGTGATTTTGGAATGAATGGACTTTCCCGGACCAAAATTCACATACACTGCTAGAAATGTGTTCGAGAAAAATTTTCCATCTGCTTTTTCAACTTTTCTCGTCACTGAGGTTAAAAAAGAATGTCCATTTGTCCCCCACTAACGATTAGAGACTACTGGTTTACAGCCAACTTTAATCTGCCTTCTTTTGATCTGAAGCTGGCAGATTAGAAGGCACAAAGTGAAACAAACTCTTTGTACCCTTTGAAATGGCAGATTGGACCCAGAGATCTCAGAACCAGACTGGCGCACACACCAGACAACCCCCTCCCCAAGAGAAGAGTTGGAGGTGCTCCTTCAATGCGAGGAGGGTTTCCTGACAGGCTTAGTGGACTTGGGAGTCCAGGGCTTGCAATGAAAGCAGGTGATAAGCCTTGGTTTTGAAGTAGATGCCTGGAGAGAGCAAAAAGAATTCTCTCTCTTTCTGAGAATTAGTAGTAACCATAGGAGACTTGAGTATTTTTCTAGTGGGGCAGGTGCAACCTTTCCCCCCCAGGGACTTACTTGATAAAGTTATTAAGGGATATTTCAAATAGGCATTCACAATTAAAATGTAGAGAAGGGACTTTTCTTTTCTTACAAGCAGGTGAAGATTTTAGCCTCTGCATGAGCAGATTTACAGAGATGATGTACATTCTAAAGACTTGGTAAACTACATTCTCTAGATTGTCAACACAAAACAATGCTGAGGGCATCTGCTGTAATTGTTCTAAAAGAGCAGGGTCCTCAAAGACTGGTTCCTGATCTCTGTTCATGTGTCTTGTCCAGTTAACAATAATCTTGCAAATAGACATGGCAGACAATAGATGGCTGCAAGGCAGGACCCACAAGGGCAAAGGTGGCCTTGAAGAGGGTTTCCAGGTGCCTATCAACAGAATCCTTAAAAGAGAAACATCCTTGATGGGGATTTATAAGGTTTTAATTGAGAACTGAAATAGCAGGGTTCACTACCGGAACAACCCCCCCCCCCCTTTTTTTTCCCTCTTAAATTAATTTTCTATAAAACATTTTAGCAAAAACCTTAGTGAAAATCCTTTTCAGGATTGGGCCAGTCCCAAAGGGTATTGGAAGAGTCTTTCAATATTTAACATGGTTTTTTGTAGTGCCCATAGGGGCTTGTTTAAGCTGTGGAGAGTCAGAACCTGCTGGCCAAAGACAACCACATTAGTTAGGCCCCTTTGAAATGGGCGTTCCATTCAGTTCCGACTAACACACCCCATTCGTCTCTATGCAGCGACGGATGTCAACGGTGATATGTCCGCTGACACCTGCCACTCTCCCATCCGGTGTCCATAAAGTCTGACGGATGGAAACCCTATTTTTCCATCCATCTGGGTATCGGATTGGAAAGACAAAGGACAGAGGGTCCATTGTCATCCAATCTCCAACAGAGGAGAGCAGCACTCTGACAGATCCGTCACCGCACAGTGAGCGGAGACGGACCTTCCATCTATCGGCTCAGCGGAGCAATAACTGACCCAGACATGGCTGTATGAAAGGGGCCTTCATGTCTCCATAGTAGAAAGCATTTATCATAAATCCGCAGCTTGTGCCTCATAATATACAGGGGAAGGTAAATCCTTTGCAGTGTTTGCTACAAAATCAGGGTCCTCAATACTTTTCCTCCATATTATCTTCAAGGAAAGGAGGTTCCGTGTCTAAATCCTGAATAGGATTAGGGGAATAGAGGACATGTAGCATTTCCGGCCTCTGGAAATGGAAAGTTCTAGATGTGCCAAAAGTTTCCAGATATAGTGGCAGAGAAATCTGCTTTTGTCTGATAGGCTATATAGTGTGTTCCTCAGAGGAAGCGGTGGTTTGTGTTTCCTGTGGGCCATCTGCAAAATGCATGCTATTTAGCACCTTTGTCCAAGCTCCCGCATGCTTGTGATACACCATTACCAAGTAGGCACTAGGGATGCACTGATACTGAGCATTTTCACGAGTACTGGTGAAAATGCTCCCGATACCAAAACTTTGCAGTGCGATCTGCGGCAATACGAAATTAATGGGTGAAAATTGCACTGCAAAGAATTACATGTGATTTGACAGGAATGTGGTGCGATTTTCCCCCACTGCATCTGTGCATAGAAAGGGAAGCGTCATCTAGTGGGCAGTTGATGTCTTAACTCACGTTAAAAGAGGAGGCCCAGCTGCCCCAGCAAAAAATTAAGTCTGCAGCCACAGGCACCTGTCCAGGAAATCCGTGATGTCAACACCCCAGCCGCTCTTCCGATCGACTCTTGGATGCCGCCGCCATTTGTGGTAAGGGAAATCGCAGTGAAGCCTTTTGGTTTCACAGGCCGTTCCCTACTGTGGATGCATGAGGTGTGCTGCGCTTTCTAACTGGCCTGGTGGCAGAGGAAGGAGGCCGAACTGCCAGGGGACCTCCCCGCATTTTGATCTCCTGGAAGTGGGGATGGGTACCTCCCCCCCCCCCCCCCAAAGGTGCCAAATGTGGCACTAGAGGGGGAGGAAGCAAACAAGGGGAGCTTCCACTTTTGAGTGGAAATCCACTTTAAGTACCTATATGGTCAAATGCAAAATCTGCATAGGTGTTTCGGACCTGTCGATAAAAACGTTTGGCCTCTACATCTCCTCCAGAGGCTATGATTTTTTGTTTTTTTTTTAAGTAGAGCTGAATTAACCACTTGCAGACCAGCCGCCATCATGTGGCAGGTTGGCACGGCTGCGCAAATCGCTGTAGGTGTATGTCGGGCGTGTAGACGGTGATCTGTGCCCACTTGCTAGCAGGGGAGCCAACCAGTGGGTCTAGCAGACTCGAAGTCCGCCGGCCACCCGCGATCACTCCAGAGAGAGGCAGAACAGAGATCTGCCTGTGTAAACAAAGCAGATCCCCATTCTGTCAGGGGAGTAGGAAGAGATGGTCTGTTCCTAATGATTAGGAACAGCGATCTATCTCCTCCTCCAGTCAGCCCAGCCCCCATACCGCTAGAAACACCTCCCGGGAAACACATTTAACCCTTTTATCACCGATGTTAACCCCTTACCTGCCAGTGACATTTATACAGTAATCGGAGCATTTTTATGGCACTCATTGCTGCATGAATGTCACTGGTCCCAAAAAAAGTGTCTGATCTGTCTGCCGCAATCCCGCTAAAAATCACCGCCATTACTAGTAAAATAAAAAAATATATATAATAAAAATGCTATAACTCTATCCCCTATTTTGTAGACGCTATAACCTGTGCGCTAACCAATTAATATATGCTTATTGCGATTTTTTTTTTTTTTTTAAACCAAAAATATGTAAAAGAATAAATATTGGCCTAAACTGATGAAGAAATGTGTTTGTTTACTTTTTTTTGGGATATTATAGCAAAAAGTCAAAAATATATATATTTATTTCAAAATTGCAGGTATTTTTTTGTTTACAGCCCAAAAAATAAAAACCGCAGAGGTGATCAAATACCACCAAAAGAAAGCTCTGTTTGTGGGGAAAAAAGGACAGCAATTTTATATGGGTACAGCGTCGCATGACCGCACAATTGTCAGTTAAAGCGACGCAGTGCTGAATCGCAAAAAATGGCCTGGTCATTAAGGGGGAAAATCTTCTGGGGCTGAAGTGCTTAAGCAGCATGCAGATCCACTTGAATAGTTTATGGCTTTTGATAACCCTTTATTGCACACATGCTGTGAGCAGAGAACTAGAGCCAAAGTAAAATGGCTTAGAAGACAAACACTGACAATTATCTTGTGAACACTATCGTTGGATATTCATCATCTGACAAAGCATTTTTGCCAAAACAATGCTTGAACATGTAACCTGCTCCTTGCTCATTAGTACCATCATAAATGCTGTGCCCACCCTATTGAACTCATGCTATTACTCTCACTCTTTTATGATAGTAATAGCACATATTTAACTGTTCATAGAAGCCCTTGATTTGTAAGCAAGGAATAGTGTGCAAACTTTTCCAATTTTATTGCACTCTGTGCCCTAATGTCAATGAGCAGACTGCTACACCGTGCCTGAGCTGTTGGTAAGAGAATGCAGGATGAGATTAAAGGGGTTAACAGCTGCAATGGAGATCATGCTGTGGTTTTTGCACCATGCAGTTCTATTGATTATATATGCAGCATAGCCGTAACACAAGCAACTCACCTGTGCTCGCTTCTGGTTAAAAAATTCCATGACCTCTTCATTCCCCACAGCCTCTGCCTACAAGAGAAAAGACATATTAGACCAGATGGTTTCAGATTACCAGGAGCACAGGAAGAATAGAATTAAATCAGTATTTTTTGCTAGAAAATTATTTAGAACCCCCAAATATTATATATTTTTTTAGCAGACAACCTAGAGGATAAAATTGAGATAGTTGCAATACTTTGTAAGACCGCTGCACAAATACAGTGTAACAAATGCAATTTTTGGGGAAAATATACACTTTTTTAAATTAAAAAAAAAATAATAAAACAAAGTTGGCCCAATTTTTTTGTATAATGTGAAAGATAATGTTAATTGATACCCAAAATGTCATGCTTTAAAATTGTGCACATGCTCAAGGAATGGCAACAAACTACGGTACTTAAATAACTCCATAGACAACGCTTTAAAAGTTTTTACAGGTTACCAGTTTAGAGTTACAGAGGAGGTCTAGTGCTAGAATTATTGTTCTCGCTCTAACATTCGCTGCGATACCTCACAATTTACATATGTGGGTGCGACTTGCGTATGTGTTTGCTTCTGCACACAAGCTCAGAGGGACGGGGGGCTTTAACCACTCTGTCCAGTCATGTCATATGACATGTCCTGGACTTTGAGTGGTGATATCTGAAAGGTGCCTGCAGCTACAGGCACAATTCAGATATTGTTTTTTTTCTGCAGGCGATTATGCACAAGATAAAAGTGGTCTCAGCAGCGGATTCTACACAAGATCACTTTTATCAGTGGCGGGAAAGGTCTCCAACCCCCCCCCCCCCTGCTGGTTTCCGATCATCTCCGCCACTGCCGGCGGGTTCCTCTCCCCCCCCAGTGTCCGTAAGTGGCTCCATAACAGGGTCACAAGTCACTTCCGCCCAATGCTCTTAAAAGGCCCATTTTTTTATTTTTTGGAACTGTCATTTTTTTCAAATTTTTTTTTTTTTTTTTTTTTGCATTTTACTGTAAATATGAGATGTGAGGTCTTTTTGACCCCAGATCTCACATTTAAGAGGTCATGGCATGCTTTTTTTCTAAAAAAGGAATGTTTTTTTTTTTTTTTAAATAAGAACAGTGTAAAAATAAAAATGATTATATATAAAAAAAAAAATGTAAACGCACCCCGTCCCCACGAGCTCGCACACAGAAGCGAACGCATATGTAACTCCTGCCCACATATGAAAATGGTGTTTAAACCACACATGTGAGGTATGGGCGCAATCGTTCGAGCGAAAGCAATAATTTTAGCCCTAGATCTCCTCTGTCACTCAAAACTGCTAACCTGTAGAATTTTTTAAAGGTTGCCAATGGAGATTTTTTTTTTTAACAGAAAAGCCAATGGAGATTTTTAAGTTGCAAAGTTTGTTGCCATTCCGCAAGCAGATGCAATTTTGAAGCATGACATTTTGGGTATCAATTTACTTTCCGTAACATTATCTTTCACAATATGGAAAATTGGCCTAACTTTACTGTTGTCTTATTTTTAAACTCAAAAAATTTATTTTTTTTAAGAAAAAATTGCGCTTGTAAGATCGCTGCGTAAATACGATGTGACAACGTTTTGCAACGACCGCCATTTTATTCTCTAGGGTGTTAAAAAAAAAAAAGATATATAATGTTTGGGGGTCTTAAGCAATTTTATGCTGGTTTTAACTTGTAAAACACCAAGTCCAAGAAACAGGCCTGGATATGAGGTGGTTACATTTTTTATTTTATTTTTACACTGTCCCTTTTTAAAAAAAAATGTTTTTTTGGATCACGGTTATTCCTATTACAAGGAGTGCAAACATCCCTTGTAATAGAAATAAGTAAGACAGGGCCTCTAATGTGAGATATGGGGTCCAAAAGACCTCAGATCTAACATTTACACTTAAAAGCAAAGGTAATTTTATGTTTAAACGAGGGGAGGGGGCCTTTAAGGCTGGAGGGTGAAGGTTTGACGTCACTCCAGTCCTCCAAGGGCATAGAGTTGAGCGAGAGCCATCTTGCCCACATTCGACTTCCTGCCCATCGCTCCAGGGGATCAGATAGTTTCTCCAATCACCGACGGCTCTGGTAATCGGGGGAAAGTGGCGGGAGGGGGTGAGGGTATCCTCTCCCGCTGCCCATAAAAGTGATCCCATGAGGAATCCACCACTAGCTAGCTGCCATAACCCCGGTATTTAACGTCAGGGTAATGAAGTGCATTTACATTTAGGCGGTCTGGTGATGGTTAAGAAAAAATAAGGTCAAAATTGATGACAGCAACATGTCTCAAAAAAGTTGGGACAGGGCCATGTGTACCACCACAGTGTAGCATCTCCTCTTCTTTAAACAACACTCTGTAAACGTTTGGGAACTTGCCAAACATATTATAACAAGCAGGCGATTACCCGCTTATTATGAAGAGCCTTTTACTCTCTGTCACGACCTGCAGCCGTTCCCGCCCCCCTGCCTTGCTAATAGGCTGACATCAGTGGCCACTAGGAAGACATGACAGAATACACACAGGCTGCTAACTATCCTACGGTCCGTGAGAGGGCTCACCTCCTGCTCGGACAGCGGCCCGCTCGACAACAGGCCATGGACCGGTACCGTTCTGCGGCCTGGGGGTTGGGAACAATATATTTAAAGTCTCTGCAATTTTACCTTATTCTGAAATTGTTCAACAATTTGTAGACACAACTTTTCCTCTTTACTTCTGAGACACCGACTCTCTATAATATGTTCTCTTTAGACCTAATTAAGTTATATTTATTGACCTGTCGCTAATTAACCTTTCTTAGCTGCAAAATGTTTTTCCAACTCTGCATCCGCAACTGCTGCTAGAGTGCTGATGGGGAAGGAGCCTGTCCTGAGCTCCAGCAAAGGTTCAAGAAAAGAAGGGTAGCCCCCGGAAGTCGCACACCTATGGTGTCCTACTGTAGTGAATGGAGTGGTAACCTCAGAATGGACTCCGGCCAGGCCACGCTCCCAACATGTTACACTCCACCTCCCCATGACAAAGCTGCTGGGGGCAGAGTGAAATGTGTTGGGGGCGTGGCCTGATCAGAGTCCATGCCGAGGTTGCCACTCCATTCACTACAGTAGGACACCATAGATATGCGACTTCCAGGGGTTACCCTTCCTTTCTTGCCCACTATCACCGTTTGAAAATAATGTGGCCGTGCAGGGCTCTGCCTGCCCAGCCACGTCATTCATTCACAGCCCTCTGAATGGCAAACTACAAAGTACCATCAGCCCTTTGGAGCTGTCGGCTTGCAGTTTCAATAAAATATCATGGCGATATTGAGCGCTCTGGTAGGCGATAGTCTTTTCCTGTCAGTATGCATCGGTCTGCCCATACGAGGTACAAGCAGACAGATACACAAAGGTGTCTGCAGGAGTCCTGCGATCTGCTGATCGTGGGTGAAATGCTTCCCAGGCTTCAAGTAAAAAATAAATGCACATTTTTTTTACCTGCAAAAAGATGTGCATTTATTTTTTTAAAAAGGTGAACTTATCCTTTAACTGCTTGCTATCTATACTACGGCAGCTTGGCTTGGCTGCACGAATCACCGTAGGTGTAAGTTGGCCGCGCAGACGCCGATCTGTGGGCGCTCGCCCATTCGCTAGCAGAGGAGCCAATCAGTGGGTCTGGAGGACTCTATGTCCTCCGGCCACCTGCAATTGCTCCAGAGAGAGGCAGAACGGGGATCTGCCAATGTAAACAAAGCAGATCCCCATTCTGTCAGGGGAGTTCAGTGTGATCGGCTGTTCCTAGTGATTAGGAACAGTGATCTCTCTCTACTCCCTGTCAGTTAGGCCCCCCCCCCCCCGTTAGAAAGCACCTCGCTAGGGAACATTTAACCCTTTGATCGCCCCCGGTGTTAACCCCTTCCTTGCCTGTTTCATTTATACAGTAATCAGTGCATTTATATAGCTCTGATTTCTGTATAAATGTCACTGGTTCCAAAAAAGTGTCAGATCTGTCCGCCGCAGTCCCGCTAAAAATCACAGATCACCACCATTACTAGTAAAGAAAAATATAATACCAAAAAGTCCATAAATCTATCCCTTATTTTGTAGATGCGATAACTTTTGCGCAAACCAATCAATATACGCTAATTGGGACTTTTTTTTCCAAAAATATGTATTAGAATACATATTGACCTAAACTGGGGAAGAAATTATTTTTTTTTACATTTTTTGTATATTCATCACAGCAAAAAAGTAAAAAAAAATTATTTTCTTCAAAATTGATGCTTTTTTTTTTTTTGTTTATAGCGCAAAAAACAAAAACCTGATCCCCAATAGCAACCCTCCACCTCTCCCCCTATCTCAGTCACTCCAAGCCATTACTTCACTGTGGTCACTCACCACTTGGTAAGGTGTTTGTCCATCATACCCAGCTTGATCCATGTCAACTCCAGCCAACTCCCAGGCAGTCAGTCCATCCACATCCCCAATGGCAGCCAAGCTGTAAAAGAAAATCAGAGACATACATAGCATCAGATGGAAGGTGTTAAAGTACAACTCATGGGGGTCAATTTATTAAAACTGGAGAGTGCAAAATCTGGTGCAGGTCTGTATAGAAACCAGCTTCCAGGTTTTATTGTCCAAGTTTAATTGCACAAGCTGAAGTTAGAAGCTGATTGTCTATCATGCACAGCTGCACCAGATTTTGCACTCTCCAGTTTTAGTAAATCAATCCCATGGTATTATAGCACTGCCACTTCAAAGTGCAAAAAGCCCCCACACAACACAGTGAGGGAACACATTTAACCCCTTGATTGCCCCCTTAGTGTTAACCTCATCCCTGACAGTGACATTTATACAGTAATCGGTGGCTATTTTTTAGCTCTAATCGCTGTATAAATGTCAATGGTCCCAAAAAAAGTGTCAAAAGTGTCTGATCTGTCTGCTGCAATATCGCAGTCCCAATAAAAATCACAGATCACCGCCATTACCGGTAAAAAAAAAAATAATAATAACGCCATAAATCAATTTGTGATTTTTATTTACCAAAAATATATAGAATAAATTTGGGCCTAAACGGATGAATACATTCATTTTTTTATATATAGATTTTTTATATTATAGCAAAAAGTAAAAAAAGATTTTTTCCCCCAAAATTTTCGCTTTTTTTGTTTATATCGCAAAAAATAAAAACCACAGAGGTGATCAAATACCACCAAAAGAAAGCTCTATTTGTGGGGAAAAAAAAGGACATTAAATTGTTTTGGGTACAGCGTCGCAGGACCAGGCAATTGTCAGTTAAAGCGACGCAGTGCCGTACTGCAAAAAAGTGCTCTGGTCAGGAAGAGGGGTAAATCCTTGCGGGGCTGAAGTGGTTAACATGCAAATCAATTTATAACTTTTTTGAAATTCGTTTTTCTGGATATTTTTGTTGTTATTCTGTCTCTCACTGTTAAAATCGACCGTTAAAAGTATAGACATTAAAGAATAGTATTTCGTCAGTGGACAAATATAGAAAATCGGCAGGGGATCAAATACTTTTTCGCTCACTGTACTTTTCCCATATTATTTATGTACACCATTATATGTACTGTGTAAGATTCACTTTAAGCCAGCCACTGCATCAGATGAAGTTCACCTGTCAGTAAAAACCACATGTAGTGCAGCTGGGTAGGGGTGGCTGTATGTATTTTCAGCCCTATTTAACACACCAGGTAGTGTTGAATATTCTGAGCTAGAAATGCTTCTTTACGTAATCCCCATAAATCAGGTAAAATGGAAAGGGACTGTGGATGAGAAGTGGATAGTGTAATATTCAGCTTATACCTACACCTGAATGATTCAGAGTATTGAAGTCAGACAACTAGCATTGTGAGAAGCAGGTACGACCCCAGATTTTTCTCAGTACAGGTTTCCTTTATAAAGGGGCTGAATGTATACGTGTACAGTGCCTTGAAAAAGTATTCATACCCTTTAATATTTTCCACATTTTGACAACTAAAAACCTAAATGTATTTTATTGGGATTTTATGTGATAGACCAACACAAAGTGGCACATAATTGTGAAGTGGAAGGAAAATGATAAATGGTTTTTAAGATTTTTTACAAATAAATATGTGAAAAGTGTGTTATAATGTGATAGGTGAAGAGTAGGTGTCAGGGAAAGGTAAAATGGACT
>BLSH010468313.1:793819-812099 GCA_018402905.1 Glandirana rugosa | reverse complement strand
GCCCCCCCCCCCCCCCCCCCCGAGTCAGTACTTTGTAGAACCGCCTTTCACTGCAATTACAGCTGCAAGTCTTTTGGGGAAGTCTCTGCCAGCTTTGCACCTCTAGAGAGAACATTTTTGCCCAATCTTCTTTGCAAAATAGCTCAAGCTCTGTCAGATGGGATGGAGAGCGTCTGTGAACAGCAATTTTCAAGTCTTGCTACAGATTCTCAATTGATTTTAGGTCTGGACTTTGACTGGGTCATTCTAAGACATTAATATGCTTTGTTCTAAACCATTCCATTGTAGCTCTGGCTGTATGTTTAGGGTCGTTGTCCTGCTGGAAGGTGAACTTCCGCCCCAGGCTCAAATCTTTTGCAGACTCTAACAGGTTTTCTTCTAAGATTGCCCTGTATTTTGGCTCCATCCATCTTCCCTGTCCCTGCTGAAGAAAAGCATCCCCACAACATGATGCTGCCACCACCATGTTTCACAGTGGGGGTGATGTGTTCAGGGTGATGTGCAGTGTTCGTTTTCCACCACACACAGCGTTTTGCTATTAGGCCAAAAAGATACATTTTGGTCTCATTTGACCAGAGCACCTTCTACCGTGTTTGTTGTGTTCCCCACATGACTTCTCGCAAACAGGACTTCTTATGGCTTTCATTCAACAATGGCTTTGTTCTTGTCACTCTTCCATAAAAGGGCAGATTTGTGGAGAGCATGACTAATAGTTGTCCTGTGGACAGATTCTCCCACCTGAGCTGCGGGTCTCTGCAGCTCCTCCAGAGTTACCATGGGCCTCTTGGCTGCTTCTCTGATGAATGTTCTCCTTGCCCGGCCTGTCAGTTTAATTGGACGGCCATATCTTGGTAGGTTTGCAGTTGTGCCATACTCTTCCCATTTTCGGATGATGGATTGAACAGAGCTCTATGAGATGTTCAAAGCTTGGGATATTTTTTTATAACCTAACCCTGGGCTTTAAACTTCTCCACAACTTTATCCCTGACCTGTCTGGGGTCTTCCTTGGCCTTCAAGATGCTGTTTGTTCATGAAGTTTCTCTAACAAACCTCTGAGGTCTTCACAGAACAGCTGTATTTATACTGAGATTAAATCACACACAGGTGGACCCTATTCACTAATTAGGTGACTTTTGAAGGCAATTGCTTCCACTAGATTTTAGTTAGGGGTATCAGAGTAACGGGGGCTTAATACAAATGTAAGCCACACTTTTCACATATTTGTTTGTAAAAAATGTTGAAAACCATTTATCATTTTCCTTCCACTTCACAATTATGAGCCACTTTGTGTCGGTCTATCACATAAGATCCCAATAAAATACATTTACGTTTTTCGTTGTAACGTGACAAAATGTGGAAAATTTCAAGGGGCATGAATACTTTTTATCTTAAGGAGGTTGTCCTGTTCTTCCCTGTGTCATTTATGTTTCAGGTTTTCATAATTTGGATAGTAAATCCTGATAGAAAAGACCAAGACATAAAATGCTTTCAGAGTGTTTGGAAGGTGTCCGAGGTCTCTGTTCTATTCAGGAGTAAAAGCTGCCGGCAGTAAAATGCTTGTCACTGTAGCAGCAGCAAAATAATTGAACTCTACAGGTTATTAGTGGTGAGTATTTGAAGCACACTGGGTGTAAAGACATTGCAGTGCAGAGACAGTAGACAGGATGTTATTTCAAGGAGCAGAGATACAGTTTGTACAAGCCAGACAATATCAGCTAAGCATGGCCACAAAGCAGAAAGAAATTAGAGGGCACATGAGACAGGTTTAAATCAGACAATCTTGCAGTACTTACCAAAAGATATGATTTCTTTTTCCCTCTCAACTGATTCTGATTCATAAAAACCTGTACTGAGTTTATGGACGGTGCAATTGCTGACCACTTTTAGAAAACAGAAGTTACCTGCCTGACACATGAATCCTCTATTGCATACTTTTTCCAGTCTACGAAAGACAATTTTGTCAGTATGCGCAAACTACACATTTGCTTTAGGCGAGTCACTCACAGCATTGACACCTATAGATGATCTGGTCTACCAGAAAAGTGCCATATTTTTAAAAACAGTCAGCAACAGTAGCCCCTGCATTTCTCTCAGTAAAGGTGCTTTACATTTTTCAGCATAGAAGCTTAAAGTGGTTGTAAAGGCAGAAGGTTTTTTTTCATCTTAAAGCATTGTATGCATTAAGATAAAAAAACAAAAAAAAAAAAACACCTATGTGTAGCAGCCTCCCCAGCACCCCCTAATTACTTCCCTGAGCCCCATCTCTCTCCAGCGATGTCCATGAATGGGAAAAGCTGTCCTCCTGATTGGCTGATACACAGCAGTGGTGCCACTGGCTTCCGCGGCTGTCAATCAATCAGGGAAGGAGAGGGGGCCGGGTCAGGTCAGGGCCCCGTGTCTGAATGGATACACGGAGCTCTGACTCAGGTGCCCCTGTAGAAAGCTGCTGGCTTAGGGGGCACTCAATGGGAGGGAGGGGCCAGGAGCAGCAAAGAGGGACCCGAAAAGAGGAGGATCCAGGCTGCTCTGTGCAAAACCAACTGCACAGCGGAGGTAAGTATAACGTGTTTGTTATTTGAAGAAAATAAAAGTGCAGTTTTTAGGTGGCGGCAGGATAGGCTTCCCTGAAGAGAAAAGTTTTCAGGGATTGCCTGAAAGTGGATAGATTTGGGGAAAGTCTGACAGATTGGGGTAGGGAATTCCAGAGGATGGGAGAAGTCTTGGAGGCGAATATGGGAGGAATTGATGAGGGAGCTGGAGAGCAGGAGGTCTTGGGAGGAACGAAGAGGACAATTAGGTTGGTATTTTGAGACTAGGTTAGTGATGTAGCTGGGAGCAGAGTTGTGGATGGCTTTGTAACTTATTGTTAATATTTTGAATTTAATTTGTTGGGCGAGTGGCAGCCAATGGAGGGATTGGCAGAGAGGGGTGGCAGACGCTGAGCGGTTGGTAAAATGGATGAGCCTGGCAGCGGCATTCATGATGGACTGAAAGGGGGATAATCTGTTTAAGGGAGGAGGGAGTTGCAGTCAAGGCGAGAGATGACCAGGGAGTAAATCGGGAGCTTTGTGGTTTCATTGGTTAGGAAAGGACGTATTTTAGAGATGTTGCGGCAGCAAACTTTAGAAAGTGATTGGATGTGGGGCCAAAAGGAGAGTTCAGAGTCCAGGATAACACCGAGCACCCTGGCATGTGGGGATGGGTGGATGGTGGTGCCATTGCTCGACAGAGAAGTCTGGGGAAGAGGCACATGGAGGAGGAAATATTATGAGTTTGGTTTTGGAGAAGTTGAGTTTGAGGAAGTGGTGTGACAGCCAGGCAGATATGTCTGTTAGTAAGTTAGTGATGCCTGAGGAGACTGATGGAGTGAGTTGAGGGGTGGAGAGGTAGATTTGGGTGTTGACAGCGTAGAAATTATATTGAAAACCGTGGGAGGCTATCAGCTGGCCCAGGGAAGAGGTGTACATTGAAAATAAGAGAGGTCCAAGAACCGAACCTTGGGGGACCCTGACAGAGAAACGAAGAGGAGAGGAGGAGGTAGAATTGTACCCGACACTGAAGGTGCATTGGCATAGGTAGAATGAGAGCCACCGAAGAGCACAGTCACAGAGCCCGAGGGAGTGACGTTTTTTGAGGAGGAGGGGGTGGTCAACTGTATCAAAGGCAGTCGAAAGGTCCAGAAGTAGGAGTACGAAGTTTACAAGCACTTTAACCACTTCAGCCCCGGAAAGATTTCCCACGTTAGGACCAGAGCACTTTTTGCGATTCGGCACTGCGTCACTTTAACTGACAATTGCACGGTCGTGCGACATTGTACCGAAACGAAATTTGCACCCCTTTTTCCCCACAAATAGAGCTTTCTTTTGGTGGTAGTTGATCACCTCTGCGTCATTTCTGATTACCGATATAAAAAAAAAAAAAGCAACAATTTTGCAAAAAAAAAAAAAAAAATTTATTTTTGCTAGAATACCTTTTTTTTTCTTTACTGGTAATGGCGGCGATCTGTGATTTTATCATCGGGACTTGGATATTGGGGCAGATATGTCGGACATTTTTGACACTTTTTTTGGGACCAGCTACATTTATACAGCGATCAGAAATGTAAATTTCCACCGACTACTGTATAAATGTCATTGGCAGTGACCTGCAGGGGCAGTGAAGGGGTTAACTGTGTTCCCTAGGCGTGTTCTGTGATGGGGCTTGGCTACCATGGGCATAAGAGATCTAACTGATCCCAGTGACAGGGATCAGTAGATCTCTTACATGCGGCCCGACTGTTTACATCGGCAGTTCCCCGTTCCTCCTCTCTGGTAGGCAATCGCACCGCGCCCGCAGAGTGAGGCGGGCATGAGCGTGCCGCCGTTTATAGGCGGTGATTCGTGGGACAGCGCCACTCTGCAGCAGTAAATGTACGCGACTCGGTTGGGAAGCAGTTAAAGGAGTTGTAAAGTCTCCAGGTTTTTCACCTTAATGCATTCTATGACCGCTCCGACGACTGTCCATATATGGTGGTCCACAGGCGATTAACCTCAGATTTGGTTGCTGATAATTACAGGTGTTTCGTCTCTGAAATTGAGGCACATCAGCGCATGGTGCGTAGCCCCCATCGATCAAAACTGATCTTGCAGTATGTCGCAGGCCAGAGGGAGTGAGGCGTTCGCGGCATGCAGTCTGTGACCGGTCATGGCGTAATGACGTCCTGCTGACACGTTTCGTTCGTCAGGCAAACTTCTTCTGAAGATCAGTTTTGATCAATAGGGGCTATGCACCATGCTCCCCAATTTCAGAGACTAAACACCTGAAATGATCCGTAACCAAATTTGAGGCGAATCGCCTGTGGACCACCATATATGGACGATCGCTGGAGCGGTGAGACCGATTGCTTTAATTACCCCAGCTGGGGAAAGACTGTCTCCTAAACCTGCAATTCCCAAATCGTCCTGCGGGCTCACAACATACCCAGGTGTGCGTGCAGCTCAGTGAGCTCTCAGCAAGATCTGATCGGGAAGTGACCAGCAAAGCGGCAGATAGTGCTAAGGGCATGGAGAGTTCTCAGCCCATACATCTTCCTAATGCAGCTGATTCAAAGGTAACTGTGCTCACAGACGAACTGGCTATCAGATCTGCACCAAAGTAATCTCTGGTTACTGTCCCTGTTATTGTTAGTGAGTCCATCCACATAGGGGTTGAGCTAGGAACATCCAATCACCCAGGGCCGGATTAACATAGGGGCTATTGGAGCTGCAGCTCCAGGCCCCTTCCTTAAGATAGGCCCAGCCTAATGGTGTGAGTGAATCACTAATACTGCCCAACCCTGCTCTGTATTCAGTGTACACATGATTGATATGTAAATTGCGACAGCATATGTACTAAATTAATAAAAAATAGTTTGCATTTTAATTTTATTTATTTCCATAAAAAGGCCCACCAAAATGCTCAGCAACAGGCCCATGATGCTCTTAATCTGGCCCTGCAATCACCACATTTACACTGCAATTGCCCTTACCATCTTAATTGATCGAATCTCTTAGATTTTACTGTCTGCAATACATTTGAACTGCAGTTAACCAGTCCGGGATGATTGGATTGTAACAGACGGACCGCCAGGAAATACACATGGCCATTCCCAATATATATATTGGGCTTGTGCAATATTGTGTGAGGGATGGATACACATTTCTCATGACAATGTTATCATTGGTGCATGTGGTGGAAGTTGGTATTTTGATACAATTTATGTTCAATAAAATGTTGCTATTTTTCTAAAAGTATACATTGTTTCTTATTGACGACTGCTTTGGGAACTCCCCCTTTTGTTTATTATTTTTAAAGTCTGCACACATGTTCCAGACACAGTATAGAAGTTGAAGGCCTCATTCACACGGTGCCTACTCTAGAGTATGCCCATGCAAGGGCCGAGTTTACCTGTTCAGGTTGCCCTGTGCATCCCCCTGCAGGCAGTCCCATTTAAGTCAACTGGAATGCAATGGCTGCACAGACACAGCTGCTACTCCGAATTTGGCATCCGCCTCGCATTCGGGGACATGTCAAGTATAAAGTGTCATTTAAGTACTTCAGCTCCGGAAGGATCTACCCCCTTGATGACCAGGACATTTTTTGCGATCCGGCACTGCGTTGCTTTAACTGACAATTGCGTGGTCACGCGACACTGAATTAAAAATGAATGTTTTTTTCCCCCACAAATCAAGCTTTCTTTAGGTGGTATTTGATCACCTCTGCATTTTTTTTTTACAAAATAAAAGAGCGACAATTTTGAAGGAAAAACTATTAAAAAAAAAAAAAAAAAAAAAAAAAACTATAAAACCCATCCAATTAATTAAAAACAAATTTCAAATTTCCTCATCAGTTTAGGCCAATATGTATTCTGCTACATATTTTTGGTAAAAAAAATCCAATAAATGCATATTGAATGGTTTGAGCAAAAGTTATCACGTGTACAAACTATGGGATAGATTTATGGACTTTTTATTTTTTTTAATGGTTTTTACGAGTAATGACTGTGATCAATGATTTTTAGCGGGACTGCGACATTGTGGTGGACAAATCTGACACTAAGGCTGGCGATACATGTTCGATTATCTGTCCAATTTTCATTAGATTTACCTTTAACCATATAATATGAGGTCAAAACTAAACACTTTCAATTTTATCCAATTAGGCAGGCCCTTGTACTACATAGTTAAAGGCAAATTGGACAGAAAAGCTAACATGTATGGCCAGCCTAAGTGACACTTTTTGGAGACCAGTGACACCAATACAGTGTGATCAGTGCAAAAAAAATAAATAAAATGCACTGCCACTGTATAAATGACACTCGCAGGGAAGGGGTTAATAGGGGAGATCAAAGTGTTCCCTGTGAGTATTTTAACTGGGGTGATGGCTTAACTTAAGACAGAGATACGTGTTCCTGCTTAGCAGAAACACAGGATCTCTGTCTTTCTTACTAGAACGGCGATCTGCCTTGTTTACACAGGCAGACTGCCATTCTGCCTCTCTTCAAATGATCGCCCGGTTCCCGGCAGACATCAGGAGCGGGGCTCCAGCGGCATGCACACCCGCCACAGAGCCGAAAATTGGAATCATATACAGGTACGTGACTTTGCGCTTAAGAGCCGCCCTGCCGCAGTGTATGTACATGAGGCGGTCCTTAAATGGTTAAAGTAACCCTGTTAGGATAGGATCACATGTGCACTTGCCTTTCTGTTGGTCCATGTCTTTAAATACTGCTGCTCCTTGGTCTCTACAAGGATTCAACACTTTTTGGGTGTGAGAAAACCTGCTCCCCCTGCCACATGCACTGTGGTTCCTGGGGAGAAGCAAAGTGGCAGATTTGGAAGACCCAGGTCATTGGGAAGGTACTTTAACCACTTCAGCCCCGGAAGGATTCACCCCCTTCATGACCAGGCCATTTTTTCAATATGGCACTGTGTCGCTTTAAATGACAATTGTGCGGTCGTGCAACGTTGTACCCAAACAAAATTGATCTCCTTTTCCCCACAAATAGAGCTTTTTTTTGTGGTATTTGATCACCTCTGCGATTTTAATTTTTGCCCTATGTACAAAAAAACAGTGACAATTTTGGAAAAAAAAAATATATATATTTTTTACTTTTTGTTATAATATCCGAAATATCATAAATTGAGGCCAATATGTATTATTCTACATATTTTTGGAAAAAAAAAAATCGCAATCAGCGTATATTGATTGGTTTGTGCAAAAGTTATCACATCTACAAACTACGGGATAGATTATGGAGCTTTATTTACATTTTCTTTACTGGTAATGGTGGCATTCTGCAATTTTAAGCAGGACTGCGACATTGCGGCGGACAAATCTGACCCCAAATTATACTTTTTG
This sequence comes from Glandirana rugosa, assembly GCA_018402905.1. Lineage (NCBI taxonomy): Eukaryota > Metazoa > Chordata > Amphibia > Anura > Ranidae > Glandirana > Glandirana rugosa. The sequence goes on along the minus strand of BLSH010468313.1, from coordinate 804,221 downwards.
GGGACCAGTGACATTATTACATTGATCAGTGCTCTAAAAATGCACTGATAAATTTATAAATGACACTGGCAGGGAAGGGGTTAACACTAGGGGTTAACTGTGTTCCCCAGATGTGTTCTAACTGTAGGGGGGGATGGGCTGCCAAGGACATGACAGAGATCACTGTTCCCGATCACTGAGAACAGAAGATCTTTGACATGTCCCCTGTCAGAATGGGGAGCCGCCTTGTTTACATAGGCAGATCCCCGTTCAGCCTCCGTGCACAACGATCGCCGACGGCCAGTGGACATGGAGTCCGCCAGGCACGCGCCCGCAATCTCACACGCACGGACCGATGAACAGGTACGTCTATTCACGCAGGAGAGCTGACCCTGCCGCAGTATATCTGCTTGAGCTGGTCGGCAAGTGGTCAAATATACTTAACCAGGTCACTTTAAGAAGGAAAAACGCACACTTTAGTAGAAAGAAAGCTGGGGGTATTGTAAAAATCACTTTTTATATTACTGTAGTGCAGGCTTCTTTTATCTGTCTGGACTCTGCACCCCCATCTCTGAAATACCCAGCAGCCAGAAAACCAGTTCCACAGGTTGAGCAGATGAAAGGTGGGGCAGAGAAGAGAAGGTTCTGTTGCTCTGTGGGAAGGAATGGCATGTGTCAGCCTCTCCCTACTCTATTACCCTATTTCAGTGTGTTGCTGCATTCCCTGCACATTTTCGAGCTTCAAGTATGCGAATAATATAAGCATTTCCTGAAGTGACCCAGCCTGGAATGCAATGCAGACTCTTCCTCGCACCCGGTCCTGTGGCTCTCTATATCATTTTGATGACAGATCTTAATGTGCTAATGGAGGAGCAGATGTGTGAGTTGCTTAGCTCTGGACATCATTTTCTTCCCAAAATAGTCCATTTCATCAAACTTAAGCCTCGTACACACGGGACGACGATCGTAAGTACGATCATCTCAAATCGTATGTTGGCTGTTGTATCTAGCATACTGACTGCACTACACGATCGTACGACCGCAGAAGAACGTTCAGGTGCATGTAATTAGCATCCGGACGTTCCTGACTTCTGAGCATGCGTGTTTTGCACAATACAACTTGTTGTACCAACTGCTCTGTACACACGATACAACGGTCGTATGAGCGCTTGTTGGTACGACCAAGTTTTATAGTCTGCTCATACAACTCCCCTTGTACGACTGTCGTATGTTCAGCTGTTCAAATCGTGCATACGAACTATTGATTACATATGACGGTCGTTAGTACGACCTGTTGTATACGACCGTCGAACCGTGTGTACAAGGCTTAAAGAAAAAAGCAGGCTGGTTTATTTATTTATTTCAGGTACTTATATAGCATTGTCAATTTATGCAGTGCTTTACATATACATTGTACATTCACATCATTCCCTTCCTTCATGGAGCTTACAATCTAAGATACCTAACGCACATTCATACATAGACATATTAGGGCCAAATTAGACAGGATCCAATTAATCTAACAGCATGTCTTTGGAGTGTGGGAGGAAACCCACGCAGTCACTGGGAGAACATGCAAACTCCAGGCAGGTAGTGCCGTGGTTGGGATTCAAAACAGCAACCCTTTTGCTGCTAGGTGAAAGTGCTATCCACTGCACCACTGAAGTTTTTAAGCCTAGGTTCACTCTATTGCAAATTGGATGAGGGTTTTTCTCCGCATCCAATTCGCATGTCAGGAGATTGTGACTGACTCCCAATGGAACCAGTTTACACCGCTCCGGGACGGTGGAGAAAATTGCACAGGGGGTCCTGTGCATCTTCTGGGCCGAATTCAGCCAAAAATTCGGACCGAAATCAGACCTGAAACGGTGAACGGAGGCGCACCGGACCCCTGCTGCGAGCCATCCTGCACAGCGGTGTGAACCCAGCCTAAAGCAAAAATGCAGCTTTCACTCATAGCTGCTGCCTCACCTTTTGTAAAATACTACCAGTTGCAACAGTCTCTGAAAACTAGTTGAGGCGGTACCAATCACAGCCAATGATATTCCTTAATTTTTTTTAGAAAGGTAAAGCCTTTAGCTGGTCAAAGACAGACCGAAATTCTACAGGTTCAGCAGGGACTGACCACATTTTGATCAGTCTGTGGCCGTCCATGCTTGACAGAAGTTGATTGTTTGATCGACTTCTGTTAACCACTTCAATACAGGGCATTTTTACCCACTTCCTGCCCAGGCCAATTTTCAGCTTTCAGTGCTCTCACACTTTGAATGCCAATTACTCAAGTCATGCGACACTGTACCCATATGACATTTTTTTCACACAAATAGAACTTTCTTTTGGTGGTATTTAATAACCGCTGGGTTTATTATTTGCTAAAAGAAAACGAAAAAAAGACTGAAAAATTGGGGGAAAAAAGACAAAAATTGGGGGAAAAAAAAGGCTTTCTTCGTTTTTTTGTCAGAAAATGTTGTAAATAAGTAATTTTACTCCTTCTCTAAGGTGCCCTGATGAGGTTGCACTGATGAGACGACACTGATGAGCACAAAAAATTAGCCACTGCCCCCACCTATAACTGGCCTTTGCAGCAAGGAGCATTGGAGGGCAACATATGTAAAAAAGAAAAAAGCCTAGGAAAAATCCAAGGGGCCTGTAGCTTACACATGTATTTGCAAATATGTGCAGACCAAACATGTTTTTAACACATACTGTTAGACAGGTTAATTTGGTTGGTTGCAGGCTGGTCGGTGAGTAAAGCTTGTAATTTTCCTTGGCCTTTTTTTCCATATGGTGCCCTCCAATGCTCCTTGCTGCAAAGGCCAGTTATAGGTGGGGGCGATTGCTAACTTTTTTGTAGTGTTGTTACATTGGCCAGGCAAAGCACTGACACCTGTGCAGCCATAGTGCAATGTTCTGGGTGTACAGTGTGCCCCTGTACCTTTGAGAGTGTCAGAGGTAGGGACTACAGGTAACAGGGTGCCTTGCTGGGGCCTGTAGCTTACGCATGTATTTGCAATTGTGTGCAGACTAAACCCCTGTTTTTAATGCATACTGTTAGATGATATAATTTGGTTGGTTGCAGGCTGGTCGTTAAGTAAAGCTTGTAATTTTCCTTGGCCTTTTTTTTTTTTTTTACATAACTGCTGGGCACTGATCATCTGTACAGGTCTTCCTTGTATGGAGATGCCCCTGATTGGCTCTCCTCTTCTCACATTCTCAGTGTGAGGCGAGCAGAGCCGATAAACAGCATTTCCCTGTTTACATGTGATCAGTTGTGATTGGACAATCTGACCATCTGGGTAAAGAGTGGACTCTTTATGGAAATCGGGGTTGCACCGCATCCCAGGTACATGTGTGCCTGAGCAAGCTCGGTAAGTGTGGGGCGACGTCATCCCAGAACGAGAGGGGATCCCACCAGATGGCGGGCAAGAGGTAGTTAAAGGGACAAGCTTGAAAACCTTTTTGAGAAGCGGCTTTCAATCTTTTCTGACAGCAACGAGTCCCACTGTCAGACTACAGGGATGATTCTTCCATCCTTGCTTGTTTGCCTGCTGGCTGAATGGAAAAAAAAAAAAGAAAAAAAAAGACCAGTCTATCGCCAGCTTAACCGTTTGGTCTGGGAGACGCCTCTATTTTTGCCATAGTTTCAAGTTACTCTGCAAGTCCTAAGTCTTTCCAGAGACTTCCTAAGCTAGCTCCTACCTGCTCCTTTTATCATACTGTTCAAGCCCCATTCACACTTGTGCGACTTGGGACCCTAAAGTCACATGACAAGTTGCACCCCATGTTTCCCAATGAGTACCGTTCATATATATGCGACTTAAAGGATATGTAAAGGTTCCTTTAAAAAAAAAAAAAAAAAAAAAAAAAAAAAACCAACAACAACAACAGGTCATACTTACCTCCTTTGTGCAAGGGTTTTGCACAGAGTGGCCCCGATCCTCCTCTTCTGGGGTCACTCAGCGGTGCTCCTGGCTCCTCTTTCTCAAGTACCCCATTGGAGAGCCGCTCTCCCTTGGGGCACCCGTGGGGGCGTGCTCCAAAGTCCTGCTGCTGCTGCAACCATTGCCATAGACAGCAGGACTCGGCCCCGCGGCATTGGATTTGATTGAAAGCAGCGGGAGCCATTGGCTATCAATCTATCCAATGAGGATCCGAGACACCAGCTGGAGCGTTTGTGCTCGTCCCCATCGCTGGTACGATTGGGCTCAGGTAAGTAAAATGGGGGATATGGGGGGCTGCTGCAGTACAGGAGGTTTTTCACCTTAATGCATAGAATGCATTAAGGTGAAAAACCTTGAGGGTTTAAAACCCCTTTAAGTCGCAGCGACTTTAAGGTAGTTCCTGCACTGCTATGGTGTGACTTTCATGTGACTTGAGGGCCATAGACTTCAATGTAAACCCTCAAAAATCCATTCCACTTGTGTGCGACTTTGTAGAGCACAAAGAATCACATTGGTAGCGAGAGATGTATGGAGTTGTTCACCCCAAAAATGCTGGCTGCCTCTCAATCACTTGTTTTAATCTGTTTTTGTCGCAGACGTGGAACAAACATGCTGTAATTAGGCATCCAATTCCTTATCGTTCTCATTCCAGGTCAGTAAATTAATTTAGAGGTGAAGTCAAAGCATCAGCATGACAAACAGGCAATTAGCATTCTCAAAAGGATAGGTCTGCAATGACAAGCCTGCATTAGTCACGTGTGGATGATGTACAATCTTTATGAATGTGTGTGAAAGAACAACAGTCTGCTTTGACCCAATAGGTAGCCATTCATATTTCTGTCTCTGCAGGAAAAATAGGATTTTTTGACTTAACGTAAAATCCTTTTCTCTGAGTTCATTGACAGACACAGCGATCCATATTTCTTGACCAGTGGGTTACATTGCCCTCTACAGGAGTAGGACTAGGCAAAAAAAAAAAAAAAAGACTACGCCTATGGGCAGTTCTAGGTGATATACACCCCCTTTCTGCTATAGGCCTTCAGTTTAGTAACAAGCAGTATCCGAAGCATCAAAACCTCCTAAGAGGGGTGGGTGCTGTATCTGTCAATGAACTCAGAGAAAATAGGACTTTTCGACTTCAAGAGGGGATAGATCCTCCAAGCCAGTCTGCAAAACCTGCGGCCAAAAGCAGCATCCGCAGGTGCCAGCACATCCACTTTGTAGAATGTTGTGAAAGAGTACACCCACTACCAGGAGGCCATCAGCCAAATCTCGCAACCGATGCCTGATGACAGAAGACCCAAGAAACACTAAGCAGCCAAGTAGAGTGTGCCGTAACAGGGAAAAAAGGGGAACCCCGACCCCAGACAGAATAGGTCAGAGTCAATATCTGTCTTTGCCATCCAGAAATGGTCACAGCGAAACAGAGAGCTTCATACTCGGTCCGACCGCATCAAAATCCATGAGACTAACTCTCTGACAAGACTCAGGGGCTGGCAAAGACACCCGATCACCCCAAAACCCATTGGAAATGTGGACAAGTAACAGAGAGAGGAACACAATGTCCTTATTCAAAAGGAAAACCCCAAGGCCAGACCCCATGGCGGTAGAAGATACTGCATCAGTGGAAACAGATTTTGAGCCCCTGAACCAAGGTATGTACCAAAGAATGCAAGATCGAGGGACGCTGAAGAAACTGCCAAGGCTGACACCTAGTACTTTAAGGTACTCAAGCCCATGTCTGCTCAATCCCCCATGGGAGGACAAAATTGGAACCACTGAGCAGGACGAAAAGGTCACATCCGGTGGTAGCTTTCCCTAGAGGGAGACTCTTTGGTCTCCAGCAGTGCCAGAACAGCACCTGGCTATCACTGCCAGGTCGTCAAAACAAAACCACTGACTGTGAGCAAGACAGAAAAACGGCCCTAGGAACCGCAGATCCTCCGCAAAAGATAGTCCCCAAGGAACATAAATGACCAGGCATATCAGGTCAGCTTACCCAGACCGACGGTATCATCCAGCAACAACAGAGTAACCAGAATCCCTGCAGCCATGATCCCGTGCAAAGGTAACAGCCAAAGCTGGTGAAGAAGAGGAGCCTAGACCAAACGATACCGACCCCACAGGCCACCAGAAGATCCCGTGACCGAGCCCAAGCTCTTGGTCCCTGTCTGTTGAGCCGGTACGCACAAGGTGCCCATCCAAATCAGAGGAAACGCGGCTCAGCGAAAGACCCACCAGTGATCCCACGCTAGCCGCCTGAGGCATCTGCATGCCAGGATTCAATCCCAGGAAACGCATGTAGGGGAAGTCTGCACATGTAAACCCCGAAGACGATCCGCCCACGATCCAGACAAAGTCTGAGCCCTTCCCATCCATACACGGAAAGAAGGGATTTGCTCGGTCGAGGAACCAAAGAAGCCACCAGACCAGGAAACCCTTGGCCACTAGTCCCATTACGCCAGGAACTCCCTTAAAGGGTGCTTACATGGAACTATGCAATGGAAACCCCTCGAAAGTAGGTACCAGTAGACCCAACAACCACATGCAGGTCTGCAAGATGCCCACCTGTCTGACACAGTAGACGAAATGCGGCAAGCAACTCCTGGAGCCTAGTCCAGATATCGAAAACACTCTGGCCAGAACTGGGGTCCGAGTCAGGCCCAGATAACCCAGTGTTCTGGAAAGAGCCAGAGCAGACTCCCGGTAATATAGAAGCCAACTGGATTCTGTCAAGGTCAGTATATGAGCTATGTCGCCCCATGGGGCAGTCCAGGACTCACAGAAAAGGGTTGACCAGGTAGCCCAGGACCGCAACCCCCCCCTGATATAAGCAGGAGAATGACGACGAGACCAAAAACGAACAGCACAAGCCGGTAATGCTCTCCTCCCAAAATGGAGGGAGCGCTGAGGCCGGGCACATAGTGGATTGCGAAAGCAGACATTCGAGATATCGAAGAAAGCCAGAAAGGTCCCCAGGTGTAAGGGACGCTATCAATATGCAGATGGACAAAAGCAGGTCAGAGCTTTGATGTCTAGATTCACCGCACCATGCCCTCCATCTTTTGACTGTGAACAGGACTGAAGAAAAAAAAACTTTCCAACAGGAACCAGGACAAGCACACCGAAGAAACAGGGCTTGTACAGCCCCACGAGGAGAACTGCACACGGTCTGGTAACAAACGCCTAATGGGAGGGACAATAGAAAAAAAAAAAAAAAAACATTTTTGAGGAACAAGGCCATAACACTATCTTGTAACTGAACAAGATCCAAGAGGACCCCCTCATTCCAGATGCAAATGAGGGCGCACCTTCGAGCCGAAGATGCCTTGTCCGCGGGTGATAAAAACCCACTCTCGGCTTGCCATACCAGGTCCGTCTGGAACCTCCCGCGGAGGGTATGAAAGGTTTCGAAACCCTGACAGTGGACCCTGAAGAATGAAAGGACTGTGTGCCTCAAAAGGAGGACCGCGTCTGCGAGGAAGCTCCCTTCCTATTTCAGACTGAGGAAGAGATGTACCTTCCCCCTCCGTGAGACACGTAACGATGTCAGCCAGAGTTGCCCCAAAGCGACCAATGGACAGTCCGCATACCAACACCCAGGCCACATAAAGGTCAAAGCACCACTGTGAAAACAGAGAGCTCAGTAACCAGGGAGGACTGCGGTCAAGAGACATAGCAGACCAACCGTGGGTTCCTAGATCAAAAGATCCGCCATTCAGCTCCAGACATGTCAGCCGGATCTGTAAATCCGGAGATTTCCCTAACGGCATCCCGGTAGTCTCATGGCGTTAAGAGACAGGGGAATCCACCACTGGTGGAAACAGTCCACTTCCTAAGGAGGGACCCCCCCCAAGGAGTACCCCACCATGATCCTCCTTTGGATCACAAAGGGGCACTGTGATCCCTCCCATGCTTCCTGGGCAATTGTTGTCAGATAGGAGGGAAAAGGGAATGCCGTGCCAGACGGCCTTGTCCACCACTTCAGTCGTGAAGGAACCATCCTCACTACGTGACCAAACAGGGAGCATGGGCACCAAACCGTAAGGTGGACTACTGTGGCCAGATTGTTTGAGGTCCCGCACAGGGGATGCCGCCGACGCCCCCGCACAGGGGACACAGACCGAGACCCCTCTCCAAGTCAAGCCCCCACACGGGGCGCCTCACAGGAGGGCACAGGCTGAGGCACCTCACAGGAGGGCACAGGCTGAGGCCCCTCACAGGAGGGCACAGGCTGAGGCCCCTCACAGGGGGCATCAGCCACAGAAGACACCTATCGTAGTCCCGCACAGGAGACGCCGCCGTGGTCCCGCACAGGAGACGCCGCCGAGGTCCCGCACAGGAGACGCCGCCGAGGTCCCGCACAGGAGACGCCGCCGAGGTCCCGCACAGGAGACGCCGCCGAGGTCCCGCACAGGGAATGCCACTAAAGCCCACACTGAGGCTGCCCGAGGTCCCGCACAGGGAAAGCAGAGCCGGGCCCCGCACATGGGACATCCATGGGGGAGCTCACCCAAAGGACGCCCCCAGAAGGGGGTCGCCCCTCTGCCAGGGGGCAGCCGTGGGGCCTAGTATGCCTGAAACTGCCCCTAGCAGGGCGCAGCCTAAATATTCGGCTCGCGGGTGGTGCGGACCATTCAGAGCCACGGAACGGAGGCCCACCCCCCCACTCGGCCCTTAGTCGGTAGGCCTCAAAGCCGCGGCCTAAATTAGCGGATGGCCGCCGGCGGAGCTACAATAGCGGCCTTCTGGACACCCGCCCCCAGGCCTAGCTAGGGCAACAGATGGGTCCATGGAGGTATCCGATCCCCTGCAACAACCCCTAGGGTGGGAAAGGAGACCAACCAGGCCCCTAGGCCAGAAGCCTGGGCCTCACCCGGGAACAGCGGGGGAAGGAGGTGAACACCGGGAGGGACTGATCACCCCAGGGAGTACCCGCGCCCCACACCCCTCCAGGGAAGGAGAGGTGGGGTCCCCTACTCACCGATTCAGCGGAATCCGTGTGGGTATGCTCCCAGACAGATCCTCCTCACCACTCAGTGGGGGCTGTCGGCCATGAGGAACGCTGTGACTCAAGGCCTAGGCCCGGTCGTATGTGACCTTGCGAGACGTTCAACTCGCAGGGCCAGCCCCTGTCCAGCTGTGGTCTGCATGCGCTTCTTGCCAGACTGGGGAGACCCTCTGGCCCTATAGTGACCAGTCCTTCACCCAGCCTGGCAGTTGATTATAGATCTCACCAGAAAAATCCAGGGAAAAGGAAATCGCAAAATAAAAAAAAAAATTTTTTGCCAGAACTAGAGATCCCAACAGGGAACCACATCCTTACTCCTGACTAGGCAGAAAAAAATGGAAGGCCTATAGCAGAGAGGGGAGTGTATATCACTTAGGACTGCCCATAGGCGTAGTCTTTTTTTTTTTTTTTCTTTTCTGCCTAGTCCTACTCCTGTAGAGGGCAATATAACCCACTGGTCAAGAAATATGGATCGCTGTGTCTGTCAATGAACGAGAAATGACAGTTGATGAATGAAAGATTTTACCTGATGCTATGACACAATACAGATCGTTCAGCAATTGGAAGATTTGAGTGCACATTAGACAGACTTCTTCATGCACACTTGAGGGGAGAGAGAAACCATCAATGATAGAGATTTACCAATGACAAAAACCTATGATACATGCCTAGCATTCTTGCAATAGAAAAGATGTGATGCTGCAACCTAAGCTGTGAATGCAGATTGCTGGATAAAGCAAGTTACCTGTGCCAGGAATACCGTTGCACATACCATCCACTAATGTAAAAAAAATATAAACAAATAAAGGTCCGCCAATAACTTCAAATAAAATACATAGAATCTTTATTTCAATTATATCAGGCCCAGTAAGGGGCTGAAACGTGTCATCCTTGCTATGTATTGGACGACTCCCTTGTCTTGATGGAGCTGAAATAAAGATTCTATGGATTTTATTTAAAGTTGTACCGTGTTACCAAACCTTTATCCCCCTCCTTTTTTTTTACATTATTGGATGGTATGCTTACCATTCATTTCAATGGGTCTCTTTAAAGAGGAAGTAAACCCAGACCGGGTTTACTTCCTCAATATAACTAGGGTTGTCCCGATACCGATACTAGTATCGGTACCGATACCGAGCATTTGCACGAGTACTTGTACTCGTGCAAATGCTCCCGATGCCTCATCCGATACTTAGTAGTAAATGACCCGGACTATATTAACTTTATTTCTAAGATACATAAAATAAACTTCAATAACCGCCTGGAAATAAACAAATATAAAAAAAATGTAATCACCTACCATACACGTTGCCATAAGGACCGTGTCCATTGAACGAAATAGGTCGTTAGACGTAAGTGTCGAATCCAACGTCGTAGTGTAGAAAAGATAACGTTCTTACGATCCGTACATAGTATCCAAAAACAGTAACCATTTAGAGATAGTAACTACCAAAGAGAGAGGGGAGTTCAC
>BLSH010468313.1:766686-791327 GCA_018402905.1 Glandirana rugosa | reverse complement strand
CTCCGAGATCTTGCGGACCCCCCAACCCCCCCCCCCCCCCCCCAGGTACCTGTAATGGCATATGGCTCATGCAGGAAATGAAGCAGATGACCCTCTTGCGTGTGCTGCTACCTCACCAGCTGAAGGAGAGAGGCAACACCTCTTCTCCAGAGAGACAGGTTTTGAAGTGTTTCGGCTAGGGGTTGACCGATATAGTTTTTTCAGGGCCGATGCCGATTCTGTACATCACCATCAACTGCCACCAGATACAGCATGTCATTTGCCACTGTCACCCAGATGCAGCATGTCGCTTGCCACCGTCACCCAGATGCAGCATGTCCCTTGCAGCCCAGATGTAGCATGTCACTTGCCACTGTCACCCAGATACAGCATGTCACTTGCCACCGTCACCTGCCACCCAGATGCAACATGTCATTTGCCACTGTCACCTGCCACCCAGATGCAGCTTGTCACTGCTTATGGTAGCCTCTCTCCAGCAGCATCCGAGCGGGTAAACTTGCAGACAATGAAAGATGACGCAACTATCTCTCTGCTTGCCCGCAGCTGCAGCTCTGTCAAGAGCATCCTTCATGGCCCTGCTGTAGGGCCGGAACACCGGCGATGCGAGGTGGGCAGTGAGAGATGATGTCATCTCTCTGCTGCCCGCTGCCAGAGACTGCAGCGAGCACCGCGTGGGGACAGGGGGAGGAGGTCTGACCAATATAGGTAAGTTTATGACTGATACGGATTACTTTAAAAATGTGAATATCGGCCCCAATAATCAGCCGCTCCGATAATTGGTTGACTCCTAATCTCTAAGACTGCCACAAAGTAGGTATGTGTCCAAATAAGGTGCATGCATTTTCTAGTGATCCTGTCACCTGGCAAAGTGAAAACCTTCAAGTGACTCGATCGCAAGAACTACACAGTCAGAAGAGTTTTCTTACCTGCAGAGTTCTGTGCCGCTGTGCTCCAGCTCCTCCCAGGAAAGATGAGCCCCTGTCTGCCGCAGAAGTTTAATCACTTCTAGTTGCCTAAAGATGAAGAATAAAGAATAATCTGTTATTGTACAGCTAACGCACACCAGTATGCATTTATTTCTCTTTATATTACTCCATACAGTGTTCATACAGTACATAACCGGAAAGAAAAAATAATGAAGTCTTTCTGCTGACATTCTAACAAGGAATGACACAGCTTAGTAGTAAACCGAGAATGACAAATTTGTTTTAACACCTTTAAGGGAATGTACATTGTGTTTGTGTGTATAGGTTATACTGTATATATAAAAAAAAAACTATATAAATGTTTTTTTTTTTTTTTATGATACCAGTGTAAAAGGTCTGTTTAACCACTTCAGCCCCGAAAGGATTTCCAGCTTTAGGACCAGAGCCCTTCTTGCGATTCGGCACTGCGTCGCTTTAACTGAAAATTGCGCGGTCGTGCGACGTTGTACCCAAACGAAATTTGCGTCCTTTTTTTCCCACAAATAGAGCTTTCTTTTGGTGGTATTTGATCACCGCTGCGTCATTTCTGATCGCCGCTATAAACAAAAGAAGAGCGACAATTTTGCAAAAAAACCCAAATTTCTTTTTGCTAAAATACAAATCCAAAAAAAATATATAAAAAAACATTTTCATCGGTTTTGGCCGATTTATATTCTTCCTCATATTTGTGATGAAAAAAAAAAATCGCAATTGGCATTTATTGATTGGTTTGCGCAAAAGTGGTCGCGTTTACGGATGAGAATTAATTTTTGGGGTTTTTATTTTTTTTTACTATTAATGGCGGCGATCTGCGATTTTTAGCGGTACTGCGATATTTCAGCGGACATGTCGGACCATTTTGACACTTTTTTGGGGCCATTGGCATTTACACAGTGATCAGTGCTACAAAAATGCACTGATTACTGTGTAAATGCCATTGGCAGTGAAGGGGTTAACCTGCAGGGGGCGCTCTAAGGGTTAACTATGTTCCCTGGGCGTGTTCTAACTGGGGGGGGGACTGCCCTAGCTGGGGAAGGGAAGTGGCCACAGCCTCCATGTACAGGAAGGCTGTGATCACAGTCCTTCCCCCTTCACAGAAAGGAGGTCCGTGTTTACATACACGGACCTCCGTTCTTTCACTCGGGGGGGGGGGGGGGTGTCCATCACGTGTAGCCGGCGGCAATCGAAGCCGCCGCACCCGCTCCCTGGCCCTCCCCGAACACAGTGGGCGCGCGCTCACTGTGCGCGATCTGGCGGCCGCCGTCATATGACGGCGATTCGCCTTACAGAGCCACTTTGCCGCCGTCAAATGCAAGTGGTTAATGTAAATATTAATTTGTATTAACATTGTCGGCTTAGCAGTCACTGACATCATTAACTAAAAAAAAATTGGTGAATATTCTGGCTCTAATTAAAGGAATAACCAGACTTTTTCTCATACAGTCTAATGCAGGATTTCTCAACTAGGGTTCTTCCAGAGGTTGCTAGGGGTTCCTCGAGCAATGAAGAGATTTCTGCTCCTTCCCACACATAGCAAAGATCTTTCTAGCTATCTGTAAGGGGGTAATTCTTCCCAATGACCACAAGTGTAAGGAGATTCTTGCCACTGACCATCACACTAATGTACCATAAGTTGTACATACAGCGGGTAAAATAAGTATTGGACATGCCACCATTTTTCTAGGTAGATAGATTTCTAAAAGGTGCTATTGACATGAATTGTTCACCAAATGTCGGTAACAACCCATGCAATCCACACACACAAAGAAACAAAAACACAAAAGTTTAGAAATGAAGTTATGCGTAATAAAATGTAATGACATGGGGAAAAAGTATTGAACACATGAAGAAAGGGAGGTGCAAAAGGGTATGGAAAGGCAAAACACCAGCTGAAATCTATCAGTAATTCTAAAGCAATCCTGCTCCTTGTCAGTGCAAATTAATATCAGCTGGTTCAGTCTCAATTGATGGCCTATAAAGGTGTCTCATTACTCAGGTGTCACAAGAAATATTTAATGATGGGAAAAAGCAGACCTTTGCAACCTTACTGTTGCAAAACATACTGATGGCATTGGTTACAGAAGGATTTCTAAACTTCTGAATGTTCCAGTGAGCACTGTTGGGGCCATAATCTGCAAGTGGAAAGAACATAATTTCACCTTAAACCCACCACGACCAGGTGCCCCTCACAAGATTTCTGACAGAGGAGTGAAAAGAATCAGAAGAGTTGTCCAAGAGCCAAGGACCACTTGTGGAGCGCTTCAGAAAAACCTGGAATTAGCAGGTACAATTGTTTGAAAGAAAACAATAAGAAATGCACTCAACCACCATAGTCTGTATGCACACTCACCACACAAGACTATTGCTGAAGAAAAAGCATGGTGAAGTTTGTTTAAAGTTTGCTGCACATTTAGACAAGCCTGTGATATACTGGGGGAATATAGTCTGGTTAGATGAGACCAAAATTGACCTCTTTGGATGTCATAATGCACACCATGTTTGGGGGGTGAAATGGTACTGCACATCACCCCAAAACCACCCCCATACCAACAGTGAAGTTTGGAGGCGGGAAAATCATGGTGTGGGGCTGTTTTTCAGCATATGGTACTGGCAAACTTCATATCATTGAAGGAAGGATGAATGGAAAAATGTACCAAGACCTTCTTGATAAAAATCTGCTGCCATCTACCAGGATGATGAAGATGAAATGAGGGCGGACATTTCAGCAAGACAATGATCCTAAACACAGCCAAGAAAACTCTCAATTGGTTTCAAAGAAAGAAACAAAAAGCTGCTAGAATTGCCCAGCCAATCACCTGACTTGTACCCAATAGAAAATCTATGGAAAGAACGAAAGATCAGAGTTCATAGAAGAGGCCAGCGGAAAGTTCAAATTTGAACACTGTGTGGAAGAATGGGCCAACAACTCATTTGAGCAACGCATGCGACTCTTTTCTCCATACAGGAGGCATCTTGAAGCTGTCATTACCAACAAAAGATTTTGTATTAAATTATTATTAAATACATTTCAGTTAGCATGTTCGATACTTTTTCCCTGTGTCATTACATTTTATTACACATAACTTCATTTCTGAACCTATTTGTTTTCTTTGTATGTATGGATTGCATGGGTTGTTACCAACTTGGTGAAAATGTCATGTCAATAGCACCTTTAGAAATATTTTTACCTAGAAAATGGTGCCATGTTCAATACTTATTTTACCCGCTGTATAGTCATTTTTAGAAGGGGTTCCTCAAGAGAGTGAATATCAGCATCAAACTATCAAAACTAGTTTGATACTGATATTCGCTCTATAACACTATTTAAAAAAAAGCTCCTGAAGAAGTGGTGATTTTCCATGAAACATGTCGAGCAGATAATGTACAGATGGTACAATCTTTTCAATAATACCTCATCTGTGAATATATAGAGCTACAAATACAGGACCCCAACCATCTTGTTGTCTTTTTAATGAATGTTTTTTTTTTTTAATAAAGAATATAAGTTTTATTGAGTTGAAAAATAATCGGCAGGTACAAAAATATACAGATAGAAAGTGCAACATGTACTACAACTAGGATTGATGCATATTGGCATGTGTACAGCAAGAGTTACAAATAATACCATTATAGTACAGAGGTGAGTCAGGTAAATTTCATCCACAGCAGAATGCAAACACAATGGTACCTTATAAAGTAAGGGGCCAGAGTGGCCATTCAGGGGGTTGGCACCTCATTGCAGGTGGATGAGTCATCAAGCCATCTGTTCCATATTTTATAATATTTGTCTGGACAGCCTCTATGAGCATACAATAGCGTCTTATAGGGAAGGACATCATTAACTGCCCTGAACCACTGCTGTATGGTAGGAGGGGCAGACCTTAACCAGGTCCTGGCAATCTGCACTCGAGCTAAAAATAGAGTCTCTTGCAGAAAATTATTAAGGTATTTTTCCTCTTCTGGTAGGGAGAGGATCCCCAGTAAGCATCGTCGGGGGCAGAGTGTCAGGGGGGAGTCCATCTGGTTGTGAAGGAAAGTGGCAACCTGCGCCCAATATCCTTGGACAGAGGGGCAGGATCAGATGAAATGGAAAAAGGTGCTATCTGGATCACCACAGCGCGGGCATAGTGGGCTATAGTGCTGGTCATACGTCTGGGCGTAATATAGGATCTTTGCAGGACATACAACTGAGTGAGGCAGTCGGATAGTTTCGGGGATGCGACCTTGCAGTTGGCAAGCACCTCATCCCAGTGATCGCCCGCTATTTCCCCAACATCCACCGCCCAGCGAGCCTTGAGATTGTCTGATAGGGTAACTGCACCTGGGGTCATCAGTCGGGTGTAAAACTGGGTGATTCGTTTCTTGGGATCCTACCCTAAGATAATTTCCACCGTTGCCAGAGATTCCAGCCCAGGGATGGAACCACCAAATTGGGTAATCAGGGCATGCCGGAGCTGGAGGTAGCAGAAGAACATATGATTAGAAAGCATGTACTGGTCTTTCAGTGATTGGAATGTTCTGACGGCGCCACCATCCAGCACCTGCGAGAGAAACATTATTCCCTGAGAGGTCCATAACTGACAATCTGGGACGGTGGACATTTCGGGTAGCTGTGGGTTGTCCCATAGGGGCGAAAAGGAGTGGAGCCCAGTGTTACCCCCGTGTCACGTGGCAAGCCGCCAGATTTTTTTGTAATGAGAGAGCATAGAGGTTTTGTTATCAGGGGAGGACACCCTAGGGGGATCTTGTAATAGGAGCTGAAAGGGGTGGACAGCCGGACAGGGTAAAGGAGAATCGATGAGAGCGAGTAACCTAGCTCTGTCCTCATGTAGGTAGTAATAGAAATGTGATAGCTGTGAGGCTACGTAGTATAAGAGTAGGTCGGGGGCTGCGGTGCCACCCAGGTCCACTGGGCACTTAAGCGTTTTCCAAGATAGTTTGTGGCGGGAGGGGCCCCAAATGAAAGTGTTAAGAATGGACTCCAGAGCTTTGATCATTCTAATTGGGATAAACAGTGGAGCATGCCAAAAGACATACAGCAGTTTTGGAAGGAGTATAATTTTGACTAGGCTAATACGTCCTGCAACCCCAAGGGGGAGACGAGACCACGTTTGCGTTTTAGTTTTAATATAGCCATATAGAGGTTCGATATCGAGTACTGTGTAATCTGACAGAACTGGAAACTTGTATACCCAAGTATTTTATGGCGCTGGCCCGGATGAGGGGAAGAGCAACCTGCGCGGCTGTGGGTACGGATGCGTCGATGGGCAGTATTTGGGACTTAGACCAGTTGATCTGCAGACCGGAGAATGTGCCAAACCGTTCGATGAGGTGTAACGCATCCTGAAGAGAGGGGCCAGAGGCTGCCAGATAAAGGAGCATATCATCTGCGTATAGACTACATCGCAAAGCTGTCCGCGACGCAGGCCCTCTACATTAGGATGGGTCCCAAGAGCAGTGGCAAGGGACTCCACCGCCAGGGCGTAAAGGAGGGGGCAGATGGGGCATCCTTGCCTGGAGCCACGGGAGAGAGAGAAGGGCTCAGACACTCTCCCATTAACTTTAATACGTGCAGTGGGGGTCTGATATAGGAGCTGAAGCCATTTTATATATCTCAGGCCAAACCCAAATCTCCGCAGACATTACCATAAGTACCCCCATTCAACAGAGTCGAAAGCCTTGGCAGCGTCAAGGCTGACGACTACTCTGGAGCCCGTGTTCTGATGCTGAGCCTGGAGGTTAAGGAAGAGGCGTCTGAGGTATTTTTGTTAGGCATGAACCCAGCTTGATCAGGATGGATCAAGCTGAGGATCACTTTGTTGAGGCAGAGGGCAAGAATCTTGGCAATGATCTTAACGTCCAGCTGCAAGAGGGAGATAGGACGGTGAGATTCTGGATATAAGGGATCTTTACCCGGTTTAGGGATAAGGACAATGAGGGCCTCACCCATAGACGCGGGGAGGGAAGCGGACTCAAATATATTCGTATATAAATCTTTAAATTTTGGGACTAGGGTATCAGCAAATTGTTAATAAAATTCTAGGGGCAGCCCATCGGACCCTGAGGCCTTGGCTGGAGGGAGGCTCACCAATGCCTCCGCAATACATTCGGTTGTAATAGGCGCTTCAAGTTGGGAAACTTGAGAGGTGGAGAGCTGAGGGAATTTTATGTTTTGGAGAAAGACTAATTCTTCTTGGGAATAAGCAGCTTTGGTTGTGCATAGCTCTGCGTAGAAGGTCCGGAAGTTCGCAGCCACCAACGCAGGGTCAGACGGTGGCTCCAGAGGATCGGAGCTCCACAACAACCGGGGGGCCTATTGTCCAGGCGAGCCATATAAGCCAAGAGTTTATTGGCTCTCTCGCCATGCTCATAGAAACGCTGTTTAGAAAAGAAGATGCCCTGACGGGCCTTCTCAATGTGAAGCTGGTTGGTGAGTCTGGCTTGTAGGCGCAGGGATGAGGCAGTGGACAAAGAAGGACCATCTAGGAATGACTGTTCGGCCATTTGTAGGTGCTCCTCCGCCTGGAGCAGGAGGCGCTTGGAAGAGGCTTTATGTCTATTTATACGCGCCGAGAGGACCATACGGGCATGAAGTTTGAATGATTCTCAGACAATGCCGGCCGAGGATGAGCCAGCATTGATGCGGAAAAAATGGCTCCATTCCCTCTGCAGATTCTCCAAATCAGGCAGAACAGCAAGCCAAAAGGGATTTGGCTTCCAATTCCGACCCGCAGAAGGGGAGTCAGTACGTAGGGTGATTCAGCAGGGGGAGTGATCGGACAGGATCCTGGTACCAATACCCGCATCCAGCAGGGGGGGCAGAAAATGGGGTGTGGTGAGTATAAGGTCGATACGGGACATTGTGGAGTGGTTGGGGGAAAAACAGGAATATTGTATTTGGGAGGGGTTCTTGTGTCTCCATGTATCGGTTAGGGAGAAATCCAAAATGAATCGACCAAATCTGGTTAAATTAGGGGAAGGGGCCGCAAGGGAGCTGAGGCTTAACCTGTCCCTTTGCGGGTTAATGACCATGTTGAAATCACCTAGCCATATAGCGGGCACTGTGGGGTGTTGGGCCATGTAAGATACACCATGTTGCAGGGGGCCAAATTGGAATGGGGGGGGCGGGGATATAAAAAGCTAACAGGAGGATTTCAAGGCTGTTTAAAGTAGCATGCAGGAAGAGATATTGGCCCTGAGGATCTGATCGCATATCATGTAGCTGAAACTGTGTAGTCTTGGCAACCAAAATTGCAACCCCGCAGGAGTTTGAGGTGAAAGGGGCCTGATATAGCCATCCCACCCAGGGTTTTTTTTTTTTTAGAGATAGCTGAGCCTGTCCCACAAAATGGATCTCCACCAGGACCGAGACATCTGCCCTGAGTGACTTAAGATGAGACATAACCGCCACCCGCTTGGCCCTGGCACACAGGGCCCTGACATTCCAGGTCACTATTTTAATGGGTGCCATGGCTCAGGGGGAGAATGAGATGCAATCGGATCGAGCCAGAGGCCATACAGGTGTGACATGACAACATGGCCCATAAGTAAAATACTGCGGCAGCCAATTAAAACTGTTCGTCCACTGGGTAACAGTGGATACCCGCCCGTAGTCGACCCAGAGCCGGGCGGGAGAATACCGCCCCGCACCGACACAGGCAACACTCATGTAATCCAGGGAGAGGACCACTCCTGTGGGGTGGCCCGTGCACCACGCAAGCACACTGAAACAGTGAGCGCGGGCAGCCTCGGCGGAGTCACACAGATGCATTGCAACAACATAGCATGCTCCCCCAGGGCCCCAGGAGATCCACAGCATACAGAGAGGTGTCACAGCAGTCCTGTTCCAGCACACAGCCCACCCCACCGCCATACATAAGGAGGTTGTAGAGAGATGGGTTGGCTGAGGTTTGCAATAGCAAGTACATACAACATGTCATCAGTGTGAGAAAAGCGACAGAAAGTAAAACATTTAACAAGTAACAAGTCATAACGGCACTGGACCAGCAAGTCGGCAGCAACAGGCTGCCATCCCGTACTTGGGGGGGGGGGGTTTACAGGCTGGCCAGGGAAACTGAGCTTGGTGCGCCAGTAGGTGAGTGGATGTAGTATTCCTCTTGGTCTGGGGGGGCGAACAAAGAAAACTGAAAAGGTGCATGGGGGTGCAGTACACACAGTTCCAGGGAGAGTGCTGTCTTTTGGTGCGGGTGAGCCTCTTGTAAAAGGCTCAGTGTGGGTGCGATGGCTTAGGAGAGCCGTGAAGCACATGTAGGCAGAATTTAAAGTGAGAACGGTTTTAGTGGTGGTAAAAAAAGGGGGGGGGGGGAAGGGTTGCATAGGCCAGGATAGCCTACAAGTACTCAGTTAGCAGTCCTCAAAAGGAGTCTGTAGCAGGGGGAATTTATAAGTCACAGGAGATTCCATCCACAAATCCAAACCCAGGGGGTCCAATCTGGCAGCCACTAGGCCGGAGCCAGACCAGCCGCATGACCCTGCTCCAGCCAGGTTAGTACAGCATCCGGATCTTCAAAGAAGTGTACTTTGCCGTCGCAGGCAACCCGGAGTCTTGCAGGAAAGAGCAGAGAATATGCCAGATGAAGGGTCCGAAGACTTCGCTTCACTTCCACAAAGCGGGCCCGCTTCTTCTGGACCTCAGTGGAAAAATCTTGGAACACCGCAACGTGCCCGTTGCCAAACTGAATGTTGCCCTTCTATCGGGCGAGCCGGAGGACCCCCATCCCGGTCGCGGTAATTGAGGAACTTTGTGATGAAGGTTCGTGGTGGGGCACCGCTGGGAGGTGGCCGGGCAGCAAGGCGATGAGCCCGCTCCACAGTGAAGGAGGATGAGAAGGCCTCGCGGCCATAAGTCTTGGTGAGCAGGTTCTCAAGGAATGTGGGTAGGATCCGAACTCAGGAAGGCCCACGAAAAGGAGGTTGCAGCAACGCAACCTATTCTCCATATCGTCTTGCTTAGACAGGAGAGCATTCAGCTGGTGTTGGAGCCTTTCAGTGGAGACCTGCAAAGGCGGCAAGCTGTCCTCCACGTGGCCCATGCGGCGCTCCACCTCGGTGACTCTCTCACGGAGCTTGTGGGCGTCTTGCCGGATCAGAGAGATGTCTATCTTGGCCTTCTCGATCCAGGCTGTAAGAGTGGATTGACAAATGGAGATGGCTTCTAGCACTCTGTCAGTCTCTGCGGATACAGGCTCCCCTGTGTCGGCCGGGAGGGAGGCGCCATCTTCTTCCAGCGGGTACCGGCGCTATTTATCCAGTTTAGCAAGTGCTTCAGACGCCCTTTTCGGCGGTGACATGGCTGGGCAGAGTCCAACAGCGTCTAGGTATAGATAGTTGTGCTTTTAGGAAGGCTTGTGCCCAGAGGATGGGTATTTCAGGATATTAGGCGAGCGGAGTTCTCACTCCATGCAGCTCCAGACCACGTGTTTTAAATTGTTATTGTAATAAAATATAAACTTTTTATCCCTATTTTCTGTATCCCAAGCTTTTGTATGGTACCATGAAAGTCCACTCTAGCCTCCAATTCTTCTCTATGCATATTTGTTAGGACGCAGGTACCCATTTTACATGATATCATTATTGCTGGCACTTCTTTAACTAAATCTGCCAGTACATGTAACACACTCATCCCCGCAGACTGAAAATGCAGCTGTTAAAAAGGTGCCCCTGTGCTCCTTCATTTAAAGAGGGGGCACTCTAATACAGGAGGTGTGGTACTGGCCAGATCACCAGGTGAAAACAGAGGAGAAAGAGGCCAAAAAATATCTAAAACTAAAGCAGTCACCAAATCTAATGATTGGTAAGCTGCAATATATAACTTTTTGTTTTCAGTTTAAGGCCGCTTTAAGTTGCAGATTTACCTGCATTGCACAATTGAAGTTACTGCAGAGCACCCTCAACTTAATTGTGCTGTATAATTAAATACTATATGCAGTGGGAAATTCTGTGTTATCTTGTTTTGCACTTGGAACTTCGGCAGTACACTGTCATTACCAGCATGCATATGCAATTAGATGATAAAATATTTCTGTATCCCACAGTTAATGGTGTACATATATGGGTCTGAGCATGTGGTAGCATGTAATGGGCTTGATGCTTTAATCTGCCATAATAAACAGAGATTACATCAATGTGGCCCTATCATTAAAGCGGAAGTAATTTGGTGGGGTAACCGTTTGCCATAATTTGCACAACATACTTGCAGAATATGGCACAAGCTTAACTCCTCCTGTGCCATCCCGAACAATGATGGGTCCAGAATTCTGTCGTCCTTCCGTCTCTGCTGCTGATTTTTCCAGGTCTTACAGTAATCTTTCTTCAGCCTTTGGACGACCACTGAGGCTGTAATTTCCATGCATTGGAGCAGGACTTTGTCTCTGGCATCTGGGCCTATTCTCTGCATGCTGAGAATAGAGCAGGGATGTACACTGCTGTGTGCTGTGCTTACACACAAAAACCAAAAAGTCACCAGGAGTCAGAAAATGTTGTTTTAGCAAAAGACTCTGCAGTCCCTCTGGCTCTTCAATCAAAAGCCTCTACCTCCTGGTGACACATTTCACCGGGAGAATCTGATGTGTCACATGTCTGCATTACCAAATTATGTTATTTGCAATAAAAGGAGAAGTATAGCAAAAGCTATTTTGGCTATACTGCTCCTATGGGTTCACAGGAGTACAGTTAGTTTTGCACTCCTCTGACCCATTTTCAGCTGACAGCGGGCTTTAGACGTCACTTAGCTGGTCCAGGCTCTGGAAAGGTCCAGACTTGGACAGTTGTGATACACCCAGGTGCTTGGACTGGCAGCTTTTCAACATGCCAGCCACTCCCACCCTCTCCAGTGAGCGCTGGAGGGGAAGATCAGAGAGCCAGTGACTAACAGTCACCTCCCTATGCTCAGAGCGGAGGGGAGAACTGGGTGACCAGCAATGTTTGATCACTCATTGGGTACAGCTGGGATTGGTGCTGCAGCCATCTAGGTGCGAATATATATTTTTGTTTTTGCTATTCCCATACTTCTCTTTAACTGATATATATGACTCCAAGAACAAAAATGTGACCCAGTCTAGGTCACAGATTGAATATTCGTAGATCCTGGGTCCCCCTCTATAACCATACCCCGCTATGGTTCCTCAGTTTTGTAGTAAGCAATGCAGAGTAACTCAGGAATAGAAGGGTGGGGTGGGCCTATATCCTGTTCTGTACTCCATAATATGGAATTTACAATTAAGTCAAAATATATATTTTTTTAATCGTATAGTATAAGACATAGGCTAAATATTTATAGCTCCCCAAGCAATAAATGAAAAGGATGAGCAATAAGGCTCCATGCACACTGGACGCTATAGGGCTGTTTCAGCGTCGGGTAGGAGACGCTGCTCACAAAACGTTGTATTTGCAGTGTTTTGTAAGCGGCGTTTTTTGGCTTTTTTTTTCACTTCATTGGCTTCCATTGACTGCAAAAAACGCCAGACGCCGATATACCGGCAACTGGCATTTTTTGTGGTCAGGAGAACGACGTTTGAACGCCAATTCAGGGCGTTCAGATAACAGCCCAAAAACGTCACTGCTGATAAAAGACAATAAACGAACATGTGTGCATGGACACCTAGGATAAAATAAAGTGGCGTTTTTGGGCTGTTAAAAAAACGCCAAAACGACCAAAAACGGTCGTTTTTGAGATACAGTGTGCATGGAGCCTAACTAGGCAACCCAAAGCTGTGCCAACAGGTCAAACAACCAACAAGGTTCAACAGACTCCGCTTCAGAGTAACGCTGCAAGAACCTTGTGGGCAAAAGTTCTATCTGCAGAAGATGAGACGTCCACTTGATAGAACTTTTAAAATGTATGAACAGAAGACAAGGTGCTGGCCTTATAAAGCTAGGCAACAGAGGCTTGATGTTGGAATGCCTGGGAAACACCCCCTTGATCTGACAGAGTGAGCATGTAAAAGTGCAGGAGCAGTTTTGTCTTTTAGGGTTTAAACTCAGGTGAGGAGTTGTCTTATCCATCTAGTGATGGTGGACTTGGAAGCAGGCTGTCTCTCTTGAAATCTTGCAGGTGGGACAATTAGAGAGTCAGTCTTCCTCGCAGATGATGTTGATTTGAGGTGATCACTTTCCAGCGATATGCCAAAAACGACTTCCCCAATGTCAAGGCTAGGCTATAAATCCACCAAACTAAAGGAATTGCCTGCTTGGCTGCAAAGGAGCATGAGTAGTTCAAGATGGAGTATGCCTGTTCTATGCCACCTAAGTTGTTGTGTTTGAGAAGTTTTGAATGAAATTGAATGAATGGGACACAGCCTTGAAGAATGCCTCCCAGAACTCTCATTGAGATTTTAACAGAAGAGTGTAGCTTTGATCTCAAGACCAGAGTTATGAGAGAGAACAGTTTTTTTTCTGGAAGGAAGACTTTTGCTTGAGCGGTGCCCAAAATAAAACCCAAGTATTCCAGGTGATGAGGTTTGAGAGCAGATCATCCAACCGAAAGCCTAAAACACCTGAATTGTCCTGTGGAAGTTTGCATGTAAGTGGAAAAGAGATGAGTCCCTTCAGAAGAAGGCTGTCCAGATAACATGTGACCTGGATTCCCTGAGTTCTTAGAAGGGCAAAAAGAGGTTCAAGGACCTTTGTGAATACTCTGGTAGCAGAAGATATGCCAAATGGCAGAGCAATGAACTGGAAGAAATTGTCTCCTACTGCAAAGCGTAGAAAGCACTGATAAGGTGGATAAATGGGGCATAGTGGCCTACAGCTGCCACATGTTCCCCTTGTCACAGAAAGGCAATACTTGTAGATCCCATGCAAAATTCTGGAATTTGAAGGTTTGCGTGCAATCATTTGAGGTTCAGGATAGGAGAATAGCCCCTCTGGGTTTGGTACTATGAACACATGTGAATAGAATCCTTTGAACCTGTCCTCTAGAGGTACTGACACAACTACTTCTTGTAACAAGGGGTGGTTCATGTCATTCAACAAATCTGACTGTCCTTGCACAGATTTTGGTTGATTTGAGAGAAGAAAGCTGTGAGGGGGTAATGTTTTGACCTCTATTTTGTACCCCTTTGAAACCACTGACTGTGAGGGTGGGGCACCCCTTTCCTTGGAAAGAGGGCTTTGGTCAAGTCTTGGTGGGCTCTGTGGGCCAAGTCTTGCGCTGAAAGAAAGGGCTGAAGTTGATGTCTGTGTAGAGCACAGAGGTGATCTGGGTATGAGGCGGTAATGGCTCTTGATGAAGGGGATTTTTGGAATGTCCCCTAGGAAAGAAGAATCTTTCCTCACCAAAGAAATGTCATCCTTTAAAGGGCATAAGTGTGAGGCATCTTTTTGCAGGAAGCTTCAGCTGACCAGGGTTTAAGCAACAAGATTCTGTGCATGTAAATGGAAATCAGAGATCTGGAGATCTTTGTTTCATAACCTGCTCTAAGGCATCCACACAAAAGAGCAGGGAAGAGGGTAATTGGTCACTTAAAGTATAGTCCTGGAATATAGGATTGTGTTGGTTGACCTAGTGCAGTTAAATGCGGTTTCGCAGAGAGAAATTGCAGCAAGAGCCAATTGCTGAGCAGTGACTGCAAGAACAAAGAAAACTTTTAAGAGTTCCTCAAGCTTCCCATCTCCAGAATCCTAGAATAAAGGAACATCTTCAGCTGGTAACAGTGAGATGTTTATTTAAGAATGAGATGGCAGGGTCTACTACCTAAACAGATGACTTTTTGTGAATGCTTTTTCCCACTGAATAGAGCTCAGCAATGACTTTCGTAGGGTTGAAAATCTTTTGTGAATTGACCCACTTGTCATAAATTGCCCTTTCTATTTTTTTATGAATGGGACTATCTTGTTAGATTTAGCAGGTCTTTTTGTACCCAAAGGGCCATTGCGAGATGGGTAGGCTGCTTGGTGCGTGCCTGAGACTAGAAGCAGATGCAGAGACCAGTGTAATAAACTGGGTCCTGCTCCGATGCAAAGGAAGCCTTGTCACCATAAGACTGAGTTTTCTGTGGGCCTTTGGCAGAGCAGATGTTTACCTAAGCTTTTGCTGTGACTCCAGTTCTCCTAGTTTTAGCCATTGCTATGGCCGAAGGTGCAGAAATAGGGTAAGCAGTGTTCCAGTAAGTACCAATCTATGTGTAGTCCTCATGGCAAAATGGCAGCACCCATATACCTTTATAAGGGGCTCTAGGCAGAAGTGCCGGTAAAGAGCACGACCTGTGGTGTGATGTTCCACCTGGTCATCCACTTGAGGCCAAGCTCTGAGAATAAAAGTGAAAAAAGGTCCAGTTTCCTGATAGATATACATATGAATGCTTAGTTTTCAGAATTGTGGGGCTATAATGATGGTCAGATGCAAGGTGACCCCTCTGTCTTACTTATCCATGTTAATTCTTCTTGTATAGGGTCCAAGCTTCGTCCATCACAGTGGGCATATCTCCAGAAGAGGTCTTCAGAGTCTGGGTTCTATAGTGATACACCATGACCCTGGACCTGTACAGCATCCTGTGGCTACTACATGTGTTGCAAAAAGTACTCAGGTGAACGCACATACAGGTTTCCAATGTCTGAATTGACATTACAGGCCATCAGGTTGAAAATAGACAAGTCCATCTAGTTCAACCAAAAATATATATAACCATAAAATCCCATATACAATACACAATCCTTCACCCACAGTTGATCCAGGGGAAGGCAAAAACCACCAGCAAAGCATGATCCAATTGGCTATAGCAGGGAAAAAATTCCTTTCTGATCCCCCGAGAGGCAAATCGGATTTCCATATTGTCTCCTCCATTGTTTTTAATCCACTCGTCTAGGGCCGGGGGTATCGACGACTGCCACCTCTGGGCTATCAACTTCCTTGCTTGGAACAAGCAGCCCTGTATAGCATCCGACAAGCCCCCCCCCAGCATAGCACTCATTATGCAGTGTTGTGTGTCAATTTCTAATGAAATACTGAAAATCGTATTGATCTCTCAACTACCCCCTCCCAGTACCTGTGCAGTTTTGGGCACCTCCACAACATGTGTATAAGGACCCCAGTATTCCTGCATCTAGGACATTTATCATCTTGTTTTTTTCCCACATCTATATAATTTTGTGGGGTGTAGTAAACTCTATGTACCAAGAAAAGATGTGACATTTTCTGGGAGGGGGCCATTGACACTTGTGGGCATGATCTCAAAATATTCTTCCACTGTTCCTCAGTTATTGGCCCAAAATCTACCTCCCATTTTGCCTTAACAAGGAGCTCTTCCCTGTACTTACTTCCTACCCAGCCTTACGTATAAACTGGAGAACAGACCTTTTAATAGGTCTGGTCTTATTGCCATTTGTAGAAGAGGCGTCTCTCACCACTCTACCATTAATTTCTTAAACTGCTTAGCCAAAGCGGGTCTTATCTGCAAATACCTGTAAAAGGATTGCTTCGGAATCCCATACTCCTCTCTCAAGTCTGTGAATGTTTTCATATGACCATCCACATACAACTGAGAAACAAGGGTAATGCCCCATCTCTTCCACTCCCTGACTGACCCTATTCCATGAAGTTCCTTTAAGTGGTTGTTATTCCATAGGGGTGCGTATTCCAGCAAACCCTTGTACTCTATTTCTGTTTTGACTAGATTCCAAACCCGAGCGGCCATTGTTAATGTTGGGTTTCTCGGGGTAAAAAAAATTAGCCTCTAATGCCTCAGTTTATGTTGATTTCTAAGTAAGTCAGATGTGTCAGTCTCATAGGTACCCAAGTAAACAAGTAGTATTGCGGATAAGTTCAACCATCACAGAGGTGGGACACATATACGGTGATAATAAGAAATGTATTGGACAAGGTTTCTGGGTATATCTAAACAAGTGTATATTTATACATATATACACACACCTTTAATTAGGGTACTAGCTATTAATGTGGTCTCCTAGCCTGTGTCTGTAAGCACCCCTTATGCCCACCAAGGGAGTGTTTTTTTAAACGGTTGTGGTTATGATACAGATTTACACAGCAATAGAGTATTAAAAGAGAAGTATGGGGTACAGATTTTTTTCTGAACCATACTTACCTAGGTGGATGCAGCATCAGTACGAAGCTACATCTGTCCCCCGATGCCTCTAACACAGAACTGATCAAACTAACATCGCAAATCAGTCATCGCTCTCTGCTCTGCCCCCTGCTCACTTGCTAGAGCGCTGGGCTCTGGAGGGGGCAGGAGTGGCCAGCTTAGGCTCTCAGTGGCTGGTTGAGAGGCTGAGCCGGGTGCCGGTCCAGGCACATGGGAGGATCCCGACCCCAGTGTCGCGTTCTTGCCCATGCCTGGACCGGCTCTGACGCCAGCAGACTTCAGCCTGCCGAAAACGGGTCAGAGGCATGCAAAACGAAGTATGTGACCTTTATTGTTAATCGACAATTCTTCTAATAAGATTTTTCTTTATGATGATTATATACAGTATGATCTTGAAAGTGCAATATATAGTTATAAACAGTCCCAAGGGTAGCCACCCCACTCTGAGGCAAATGGCCAAGTGCACAGCCACGAAGAAATCCATGAACTGCAGGCCTGTCCAGTATCACATCCGTACCTTTATATTATCAGAAAGTCACAAGGCCAACATAAAGGTACTCTGTTTTGTTAAAGCTTTGTGAATTGAGCCTTTAGAATGCAAAGTTGTATGCTAACCTATATTTTTACTTACAAGATGGGCATGGTGCTACTTCTCCTCCCTATTGGCCATATAACCATTCATGACCAGGGGTCATTGGGACTTTGCATAATTTTAATTTTGTAACTATACTTTTTACTATCAGTCCTGGGCAGAACCAATTTTAAAGCTGCACTTCAAGCCACCCCAGGCACTTTGTAGGGATCTGTGAAAAAGCTACAGTGAAACACATTATGTAACACAACAAGCCTCTGCAGGAGCAGAGAAAAAGCTCCCATCTTGTCACAACACCTCACTCTGGAATAAGCAATGACAGTAGCTTAGAAAGAAAACCTGCATCACAACAGGAGTGGCACTGGAAAGTCTACATGAGGAAATCTTTGAGAAGGACCTGAGGCAGCGGCTGGGCGAGGCACAATGAGGCCCATTTTCTCACATTAGCAGTTCAAGTTTAACCTTTCAGTTGCCAGTGCCAAGTTCACCAGCCACTATAAAAAGCAGAGGTGAACCGGTGGAAGAAATACTGTTCATCAAAACTTTTCCAGTAGCAGCAGTGATTCACCCTTAGGGTGTTGGGTGGAACTGCTATTTTTTTTTCTAACATGTTTACTACTTTGCAAAGGTAAAAAATGGCATGCATCAATGTCTGCTATGATAAGAGTTTAAAAAATGTATACCAACTGTGTGACTTTGGCCTGCAGTGCTGGCTAAGTTGTGCAGAAGTGTCCAACTGTCGATACCAAACACGTGAAAATATCTTGAGATTTAAAATAAAAATAGATTTCTGAAGGTGCTATTTGCATGAAATTTTCACCACATGTTGGTAACAACCCACGCAATCCATACATACAAAAGAAACCAAAACAAATAAGTTCAGAACTTAATAAATGTAATAAAATGAAATGACACAGGGAAAACGTATTCAACACATGAAGAAAGGGAGGTGCAAAAAGGCATGGAAAGCCAAGACACCAGCTGAAATCTATCATTAATTAGAAAGCAATCTTCCCCCTCCTCAGTGCAAATTAATATCAGCTGGTTCAGTCTCAACTGATGGCCTATAAAAAGGTGTCTCATTATCAAGGTGTGACACAAGAAACCTCTCATGATGGGTAAAAGCAAAGAGCAGTCTCAAGACCTTTGCAACCTTATTGTTGCAAAACATGCTGATGCCATTGTTTACTTCTGAATGTTCCAGTGAGCACCGTTGGGGCCATAATCCAGAAGTGGATTAGCAGGTACAATGGTTTCAAAGAAAACAATAAGAAATGCACTCAACTGCCAGGGCCTGTATGCACGCTCACCACACAAGACTCAATTGCTGAAGAAAAAGCATGTTGAAGCTCGTTTAAAGATTGCTGTATAACATTTAGACAAGCCTGTGAAATACTGGGAGAATATAGTTTGGTCACATGAAACCAAAATTGAACTCTTTGGATGTCATAATACACACCATGTTTGGAGGTCAAATGGCACTGCACATAACCCCGAAAACACCCCCATACCACCAGTGAAGTTTGGAAGGTGGGATCATCATGGCGTGGGGGCTGTTTTTCAGGATACGGTAGTGGCAAACTTCAAATTCTTCATATCGTTGAAGAAAGGATGAATGGGAAAATGGACCAAGACATTCTTGATAAAAATCTGCTGCCATCTACCAGAATGATGAAGATGAGATGAGGGTGGACATCCTAGCAAAACAATGATCCCAAACAAAAAGCCAAGGAAATTCTCAATTGGTTTCAAAGAAAGAAAATCAAGCTGCTAGAATGGCCCAGCCAATCACCTGACTTGATCCAATAGAAAATCTATGGAAAGAACTAAAGATCAGAGTTCATAGAAGAGACCCACAGAACCTTCAAAATTTGAAGACCGATTGAGTGGAAGAATGGGCCAAAATCACACCTGAGCAATGCATGCGACTAGTTTCTCCATACAAGAGGAGTCTTGAAGCTGTCACTACCAACAAAGGATTTTGTACCAAGTATTAAATACATTTCGATTAGCGTGTTCAATACTTTTTCCCTGTGCCATTGCATTTTATTATACAGAACTACATTTCTGAACTTATTTGTTTTGGTTTCTTTGTATGTGTGGGTTGTTACCAACATGTGGTGAACATTTCATGTCAATAGCACCATTAGAAAAATGGTGATGTGTTCAATACTTATTTTATCTGCTGTATTTATACAGCCTGACCTTTTCTGGCTGTACTTCTCTTTAGAGTCACGGAAGTTTTTTTTACTTTTGCTACCCAGTCAGTCATGCCAGGTTCAGGAGGTACCCTGACAATATTGTCAGGATTCACCTGGCTGTCTGATTGATGACTGGCTTTGCATTTCAGCATGCAGCTGAGAGCTGGAATCAGCCGTGCCCACCAAATTTCCAGCTGGGTGTGTCAGTGAGTGTAGGAGGAGCAGAGCATGGGGTGCAGGGACTGTCACATATTCTCAACGCTGAGCAGACCAAGCACTGTCAATCAGAGGTCATGTGATCTTTCAGCCTTTGGTCTTAGCCCACATCAATCAGCTGCAGTGTCCAACCGATGCCGGAGCATGAAATACTATCATTTTATTTTTTTGGTTAGTCACTTCATAATTCTCCATTAACGCCTGACCCTTTAAGAGGATCTAAATGCAGGGAGGTGGAGGCAGGCTTTCCAATCTTGTGACTCGGCTGTCACATGATAAGTAAAATGCATCAGGAGCTCCCCTGTGACAGTTCAGTTAATGTGCTGAGCGCACGCAGTAACCAAACGTTTTCTTGAATAAATGATAAAGGCAGGGAATGGTTTAAACCTGTTAAAAATAGAACTCTTAGGCCAAACATTTTTTTACCCCTTTTGGATAAAGCATATTACCCGTCAGATTTTTTTTCACCATCTGTGTCCCATTGGGGAAATTTCACTTAACTTCCTGTCCCATAGCCAAACTGAGAAGAAATCCTTGCAAACTAAGGAAATTCCTTGGGGAGCCCCAAGACCCCAGAACTAGTGTCCCCATTGGAATATTTACCCTCTGTTACTTTGAGGACAACCCAAAATTTGGGGTTTTCATTTACTTTCACATTCAACGATAATGTTAAACGGAACAAATAGGATGAATTTCTTTTATGGAGACACAGTCAGCAATAAAAACTGACAGGAGTTCTAATCCCTCTGCCCTCAAACTTAAAAAAAGGTTTGCCTTTAGTTATTACTTTGTTCTTTTTTTTTTTCTTTTT
The DNA here is from genome assembly GCA_018402905.1 of Glandirana rugosa. Classification (NCBI taxonomy): domain Eukaryota; kingdom Metazoa; phylum Chordata; class Amphibia; order Anura; family Ranidae; genus Glandirana; species Glandirana rugosa. The sequence goes on along the minus strand of BLSH010468313.1, from coordinate 770,478 downwards.
TTTAGGTTTTTGTCCAGTTAGGAACAGTTGTCACCAGAGCACATGCCCCCTCACAAGGGGGAGGTGGGTTTGTTGAACACTGGCAGATATTAAAGTCCAGCAGAGGTTCAATCACTTTACTACCATTAAAAAATAAAATAAACAATGGGTATAGTTTTTTTTTTTGTTTTTACAAAATTCAAATTTGCATATAGTAAATTGTCACATGACAGCGAGAAGACCAACTGAAATTGCAGTTTCTTTAGAAGCTACCAGTCACAAGGCTCACTGACATAACAGAGATCGGTATGTTTTTTTATACTTGACATGATAATCTCTCTTTGAGAAAAGACCGTGTCACGTAGATTTACTGCTGCAAGTTGGCGGCGTAGCGCGAAACGCCATTTATAAAATGGCGCTCCGCGCACTTGTGCCTGCCACACGCTCCCTGAGCGGGGCTGTGGGTCGGGCGTACTCGAAGTCCGCCGGCGACCTGCGATCGTCTGTTAGAGAAGAAAAGCGGGGAACTGCCGATGTAAACACAGCGTTTCCCCACTCTGTGAGGTGGCATAACAGAGATCTACTGATCCCTGTACTCGGGATCAGTTAGATCTCTTATGCCCCTGCCAGCCCAGCCCCCAGACAGGACACACCCAGGGAACACAGTTAACCCCTTCACTACCAATAACATTTATACAGTAATCAGTGGATATTTAAATTTCTGTGTAAAGGTCAATGGTCCCAAAAAAAGTGTCAAAAATGTCCGACATGTCCGCCGCAATATCGCAGATCGCCGCCATTGCTAGTAAATAAAAAAAAATGTAAAAACACCATAAATAATTTCTCATGGTTTGTAAACGCGGCAACTTTTGCGTAAACCAAACGCCGACTGCAATTTTTTTTTTTTTAACCACAAATATGTAGAAGAATATAAATCAGCCAAAACTAATGAATAAATATGTTCTTTTTTATATTTTCTTGATATGTATTTTTGCAAAAAGTAAGAAATATTGGGCTTTTTTGCAAAACGTTCGCTCTTTTTTTTTTGTTTGTTTATAGCGGTGATCAGAAGTGACGCAGAGGAGATCAAATACCACAAAAAAAAAAAGCTCGACTTGTGGGAAAAAAAGGGCGCCAATTTAGTTTGGGTACAACGTTGCATGACTGCGCAATTGTCAGTTAAAGCGACACAGTGCCGAATCGCAAAAAATGGCCTGGCCAGGAAGGGGGTAAATCCTTTCTGGGCTGAAGTGGTTAACTAGTACCAAAACCCTTTACCCTCATTCTTGCTTCACTAAAGTGAGAAACTGCCCTGTCATGGCAGGATACTTTTAAAAGATGTGTAGGCTTACCTGAATTTTACAGCATTCATCAGAGGGGTGTCTCCGTATCTGTCCTTGGCGTATACAGTGGCTCCATTATTAAGCAGGTACTGGACCACATTGTAGTGACCTTCACAGCTGGCAACATGTAACGGGGTTCTGCCATCATAATCTTCACTGCTCAGGTTCCCCCCCTGTTCAAAACATACAGAATATTTTAGAAACTAAACACATGACAGCACCACATTAACAAAACCTTATTTGAAGACCACTGGTTCCACTCCTAGCTAAAGGAGTTTTAGCATGCATGCATGCTAATTGTAAGTGTTTACATTTGAACTCCTGTTATATGGCCTTGGTAAATCTAAAGAGAATTGTATAATGTGTATACAACTTTAAAGTCAGTGATACTTACATGTGCTTCAATGGTCTGACGTCCCTCGCTGGCATCTTCTACCCGGCTTGTTCTGGGTGCCGGACTGCTGCCATCTTCATTGGGTGGCGTGGGATGGCATCACTCGCATGTGCAGGAGTTCAGTTATCCTCGCACAAAGGATCAGTGCCAGAATGTAAACTGTGCTGCGCTTGTGCAGTTCAGAGTACATTCTGAAGAAGACTGAGCAGGCAGTTATTTTTCCTTTATTGCCTGACTCTTCTGCAATAGTCGTGCAACTTACTTGCGACTTTTATGATTTAACTTTGCAGTCTATGGCACTCAAGTCGCACCAAAGTAGCGCATGAACCTTTTTTTTTTTGTTGAGTCGCCTTGATTACGGCAGCACCCATTGAAATGAATGTGCTTTGATCTGTCAGGTGATTTGACGTGCGATAAGTCGCAGCAGTGTTAACTGGGGCTTAAACAAAGATTTTAGGTCCACTTTAAGACCCAATTTCAGCCAATATACACTTTGATCTGGATATGGCAGGGAAGGGTTATAGGTTTTGTCATACTGCCATCTGTGCCTCTTTCACACTTGGGCGACTTGCCCTGCGACTGCAAAGCACATGACAAGTCATACCCCATGATTTTCAATGAGTACCGTTCATATCTGTGCGACTTCAAAGTAGTCCCTGCATTACTTCGGTCCAACTTTGATGCGACTTGAGATCCATAGACCTCGGAATTACACAAGCGTTGCTTCAAGTGGCATAAAAAAGTGGTGAAAATCGCACGACCTTTCAAGTTGCACAAGTGTGAAATGGGCCTTAGGGAGATTTCCCCTCACTTCTGTAGACTAGGGAAATGGTTAGAACACCTGACCACCCCTGTCTGTGCCTTTCTATCATGTGAAAACCACTCCTATTTCTAATACAGATGTCACAGAGGCAACCCTTCCCAATAGGACCACAGACAAATATAAATTTGATACAAATTTAAACAGTTCTTCCCCATTCTAAATAAAAATAAAAAATAAAAAAACACTAATGGAGAGATGGTTTGGTGACACTTTGTATATTTATATAGTTTTATGTTGCCTGAGGCAGCCTAACCATTTCTCTTAATGTGAAACTTCACTCTTTCAATCAACATTGACTAAATTTGATCCTTATGCTGCTAGCATTAGTAAATAGATAGGCAGGTGTATTATATTTACTTGTCTTAAACTTTTTTTTTTTATCCATTTCTTCAGTTACTTCCTGGTTTTTATGCCTAGGCATGTCATGTAACATTCCAGGAGTAAGTCTTCTCAGCTAAGCACACTCTCCTGTCTGCATGCCTGAGCTAAGGGCAGAAAGATTCCTGGAAGTACATGCTACATGAATCATCTGCCCTTACTCAAGATGGCCACGGCCAGAAATGCTAGGGGAGTGTTTCTCAAAGTGATTTCTCAGCAAAATAAAGCATGGAGACATGGATGGATGGGGGAGTTTGCTTTGAATACTAAAAAATAATCAAGTAGTGTTTTTGTTTTGCGGAGCTCAGAAACAGTGCAACTCCCCTTTAAAACATTTAAATATTTCTGTTGTACCGTACCTTCCTCTGTATGAGATACTTGTTAACGTTATATGCCTGCGTGTCTTAACCACTTGACAACTGGGCACTTAAACCCCCTTCCTAACCAGACCAATTTTCAGCTTTCAGCGCTCTCACACTTTGAATGACAATTACTCAGTCATGCAACATTGCGACTTTTAACCAGACCAATCCTTCCCCCAAATTCACGGGTCAACAGTTCACCAATTCTGTGCGTCCGTATATTGCAATTGTTCATAGAGTATGTCTCCTTCCATGCCATGTTGTCTTTATAAATTTACAAAATTTCCCCTCAACGTGACAAAGACTCGAGGCGTTTTGTTTTTGTGATGAACTAATAAAAAATCATAAGTTTCGTTTGAGGGGGTAGGTAGGTACAGAGGTACGAAATAAAACGACTCTTTAGTGAAACTCTTTGTGAGGGGATCGTAAAGACCGGCACCGGTAGAACTCATTCCCGTCTACTAAGTACATCGTACATGAAGGTCCTTAGAAAGACGGGAATCGAGTCCGTAC
>BLSH010468313.1:753622-764813 GCA_018402905.1 Glandirana rugosa | reverse complement strand
TGGGTGCTTGATGGATGGTGGGGGTTGCTGTCATTTAGCAGTGCTGTGGGCATTACACATTGCCCACAGCACTGCACAGGTCTTTCCTCCCCCTCTCTCCTCTCACACTGCACCGATCGGTGCGGAGAGGAGAGAGAAAAGCCGGCGGAAGCGCCGGCTTGTTGACATGTGATCGCGCCGTCATTGGACAGCGCGATCACGTGGTGAAAGGCCGCTCACAGCGGCCATTCACCGCGATCCGTGATCTGTCGGGTCCCCCGGACCCGACGGTCACGGATGTTCCCGTGTGCGCGCCCCAGGGGGCGCGCGGGAAGCGATATTCTGGAGGACGTCCATGGACGTCCTGTTAGAATAACCCGACCGCGCTGTGGACGTCTTTTGTCTATAGCGCGGTCGGGAAGTGGTTAATATGGCCCTTTTCTGACATTTGTTGTTTACATGTAAAACTCAGTATTTTTTTGCTAGAAAATTACTTAGAACCCCCAAACACTATATATATATTTTTAACAGAGACCCTAGAGAATAAAATGGTGGTCGCTGCAATATTTTATGTAACACAGTATTTGCGCACCAGTCTTTCAAACCCAATTTTTAAAAAAAAAAAATACACTAACTGGTTAACAACTGGCTCGCGTACATTTACTGCTGCAGAGTGGCAGGATCCCACGAATCGCTGTTTATAAGCGACGGCTCGTTCTCGTGCCCGCTGCACTCTCTAGCAGCATGGTGGACTCTATGTCCGCCGGCGAGCCGCAATTGCCTGGCACGGAAGAAAAAACAAAAAAAGAAAAATCGCAAATCGCTGCCATTACCAGTAAAAAAAAAAAATTGTAAAAAAACGCCATAAATTAGTTCTCATGGTTTTTAAAACGCGGCAACATTTGCACAAACTAATCAAATGCTGATCGCAATTTTTGTTGCCACAAATATGAGGAAGAATATAAAATCTGACAAAACTGATGAATACATTTGTTTGTTTATATTTTCTTTGGATATGTATTTTAGCAAAACGTAAAAATATTGTTTTTTTCTTAAATTGTCGCTCTTTTTTTGTTAATAGCAGTGATCAGAAGTGACGCAGAGGGGATGAAATACCACCAAAAGAAAGCTCTATCTGTGGGAAAAAAAGCGCATCAATTTAGTTTGGATACAAAGTCGCACGATTGCGCAATTGTCAGTTAAAGCGATGTAAAAGTTTTTTGTTTTGTTTTTTTAATCGCTTCTGGACCGGCTCGTGTACATTTACTGCTGCAGAGTGGCGCGATCCCGCCAATCGCCATCTATAAATGGCGGCTTGTGCATGGCTAGCGGGTGGGAGCGTGCCGCCGGTGGGGCGCTTTTGTTCCTGATGCACTCTGCAGCAGTATGGCCGCGGGTCCGGCGGACTCTATGTCCGCCGGTTACTCGCGATTGCCTGGCAGAGAAGAAAAACGGGGAAACGCTGATGTAAACATGGCGGTTCCCCGTTCTGTCAGGCGCCATGTAAGAGATCTACTGATCCCTGTCACTGGGATCAGTTAGATCTCTTATGCCCCTGACAGCCCAGCCCCCTCACACTTAGAACACGCCTAGGGAACACAGTTAACCCCTAAATCGCACCCTGCAGGTTAACCCCTTTACTATCAATGACATTTACACAGTAATCAGTGGATATTTAAATTTCTGATCGCTGTATAAATGTCATCGGTCCCAAAAAAGTGTCAAAAATGTACGACATGTCCGCCCCAATATCACAGTCCTCATAAAAATCGCAGATCTCCGCTATTACTAGGAAAAAAATTGTAAAAACACCATAAATTAATTCTCGTGGCTTTGTAAACGCGGCCACTTTTGCTCAATCCAATCAATAAATGCCGATCGTGATTTTTTTTTTTTTACAACAAATATGAGGAATAATATAAAATCGGCCAAAACTGATGAATACATTCGTTTTTATATATATATATATTTTTTGGATATGTATTACAGCAAAAAAGATTTTTTCTTTCAAAATTTACGCTCTTCTTTTGTTTATAGCGGTCATCAGAAGTGACACAGAGGAGATCAAATACCACCAAAAGAAAGCTCTATTTGTGGGGAAAAAAAGGGTGTCACTTTCATTTGGGTACAACGTCGCATGACCGCGCAATTGTCAGTTAAAGCGACGCAGTGCCGAATCGCAAAAAGTGCTCTGGTCCTACAGTGGGAAATCCTTCCGGTCCTTAAGTGGTTAAATCAAGTAGGTAAAGATCGGAATCTGTGGAGTTTCCATTGCAGTCTGTGTTGCTAGGGAAATTCATTCTCTTGGATCTGGAGATTTTTCCTTCGATGGAAAATCCAAAATGTGAGATCTGAGACGTGTGCCAAGTTCCCGGGTATGTATACCTAACTGTAGCCATTACTTACTTAGGTTCTTACTCTCCTTGCTGGATTTTTTAAAATTTATATTTATAAGACTATAATGGGGGGGGGGGGGGTATTTCTTCCTGTTGGGAGAATCTAAGCCATAAGAAGCCAGGCTAACTTAGCCCACCAGATTAAACCAAAAACAAAACATTGACATTTTTAGAGACACATACCATATCTCTTATTGCTTCCAGTGCATTAATGTCTCCAGTTTTAGCAGCGGCACAGGCCAAAGCGGGTGTCAAAGCATCTCTTACCGCCTCCAATTCCTGCAAATGAAAAAAACATCAATGATGAAGTTAACCTTAAAAATACTATGTTCCTTCTACATGGACTCTGTAGCAACAGCTCTACAGACATTTAAAGATGTCCTCAAAAAAGGTAAAGAATTTATTTCCCCGAGATATTAAACAACATAACCACACTCTGAACTAAAAGTGGTACATGAATTGTTTTTAATTCAACTTCGGTTGGCGGCAAGTCTTTTCCCATCTAATTTTGGAAGGTTCATTATAACACACAACACATTATTCACACAATCCCAAATAGAAAACTCCCAATGAAAAATATAATGTATGATAATTATTGGGAATGGAGCAAAAACTGGGTGTAGTTTCCACACAAATAGGAGTTAAAAATAGACAGCTAATGGATGTAGGAATGCACAGGATTACTGAGGTTGGGGATTAAAAATTGGAAAGGAGAAGATTATTGGACTTCTCTAAAAGTATTCGTCTACTGAAGCCTGATCTTTCAGTTTTAGTAGATGCTGGATGATCAGTACCTCCAGAATTTTCTTCCTCCCTAATGCTGGGCACTAAGGATGGGCTTGGGTGTGTTCGCAAGCATCAATGTGTTCTGGTGGAGGTCAGAAAACAATAGCTCAGTGTGGAGATCGCCATACTAACATTGGATGTCTTAGTACGGCAATCTCTAAGGTGTCGTTTTTTCCCCCCATTAAGCACGCTGGGTTCAATGAATGAAAGAAAAAAACTTGCCTTGTGTGCCCAGTAAGGATGGGCTTGGGCGTGTTCGCAAGTGCACGTGCTCGCCAGGAAGTAAACCCTGCGCTGATCACAGGCAGGGAGACATTTCATGATGCGTGGCTGCAGCGATCGGGGAAATGTCTCACTGCCTGTGATTAGCGCAGTGCAGGGTTCATTTCCGGGTGGGCTCGGGCACGTGCGAACACGCCCAAGCCCATCCTTACTGGGCGCACACGGCAAATTTTTCTTTCATTCATTCAACCCAGCGGGCTTAATGGGGGAAAAAGCGACACCTTACAGATTGCTGTACTAAGAAATCCAATGTTCGTATGGCGATCTCCCCACTGAGTTATTGTGTCCTGACCCCCACCAGAAGCTCAGACTTTCTTGATCTGTGTGCTTGTTCAGCCAGCCAAGCAAAAGGCATTTTCAGAAAGAGGAAAAGACATTTCGCAGGACAGGCAAAAACGTGTTTTCAAATAGAGAAAAACAATGGCAGCCACTACATTTCTCTTGGTGAAAGTTTTCTTTAAGAAAACAAATGCCTTCAGCCACCAAGGTCCTAGAAGCAAGTTAAAGCGATAATAAAGCCTTGTTTTTACAAATACAAAAAAACCCCCAAAAAAACAACAACAAAACATGTTATACTTACCTGCTCTGTGTAATGGATTTGCACTGAGCAGCCCAAATCCTCCTCTTCTAGGATCCTCCATCGGTGCTCCTAGCTCCTCCCTCCTGCCAGGTGCCCACCCAGCAAGCAGCTTGCTGTGGGAGCACCCAAACATTTGCGCTCCTCGACCTGCGTGTCCATTCACACATGGAGCCGTGGCTCGGTCCCGTCCCTCCGTCTCCTGATCGGCTAACTGGCTGTGATTAACAAATGACTCCCGCTGCTGCCAATGCCAATCATGAGTACGGGTACCCAGAGAGGCAAGGCTCTCGTGGACGTTGCTGAATCGAAAAGGGGCTTAGGTAAGTAATCAAGATGGGGATCAGGTAAGTATTGGGGGGGGGGGGGGCTGCTGCATACAGGTGTTTTTTTACTTTAATGAATAGAATGCATGAAGATGATAACATTGTGCCTTTACAACCACTTTGATGACCAAGCATGGAGCAGCAATACTCTCTAAAATGCCAGCAATCTGTTCTGTGGGCCACTGTTGGCCAGCAAGTGTTTTGGCTAAAAACGGTTTTATAAATGAACTTTCAAGTTCTTATTTCTACCAATTTGTGGACCCCCACAGATGTCCAGCAGCAATCCTGCTCCAGACCCACAAGCTGTGCCCTTAGTAGAGTAAATAGACATGTAAAAGAATTTCTGACACCCCAGCCGCAGCCAGGGTTCACACGATGTCCAGAAGCTTACTTACATACGAGGAATTATAAAAATGTAACTTGAGTTTCCGAGGAAAATGTACCTCCTTGCAGCTCACACCAACAGACTTGGCAACCACCTGGATGAATTTGCTGTCTCTTAGAGAGATTTTAGCACCAGTGGCACTGACTGTCATCTCTCCCCGGAGATTTTCATACAGCATCTGCAAAAGGCACAGCAATTTTACTATATATACACTTTATGTTTATGTCCATCTAAGTACACACTATGAAAATATGCAAATACTAAAAGTATATTTTTGGCTATAACAATGTGTTCTAAAGCTGCACAAAGCACAGATGTGCGAGTAATATGTTTTCTGTTTATTAGGCTAATGAGAATAATGTACCTTAACCAACAATCAATTAACAATCATCTTCTCATTGCATCAGCAATAAAATCATATTGGTTGCGCTACATTACAACCCTAACAAATGATCGCCTGTGTAAGGGTCTGTGGCCCCCAGTGCTTGTAGAAACCATGGCATGCTGCAAATGTACACAAGGTATCAAGGTGACATAAAAGCTATGTAAAGTCCAGATTTCCTGGTCTTACCTGTTTCTTCTGCTCCAGGCTGAGGTGCGTTTTACCCAAGACGTACGAAAGCTTTCCTAGTGCTGCCTCTGGAGTCAAATCGCACCCTGGTATGACCCCAACCACAGAAAGAGCCTGCAAAAAACAACATACGACAATAAAATTAGAAAACTAGAGATCCCTGTAGCACTAAAACATTGTATTTACATAGGACTAATCAATCCTGCAGCAATTTACAGAGAAATAGAATCATTTATGATTGTACCTAGCCCCGAAGGAGCTTACAATCTACTGGTACAAAAATTACCTTTCATAAGACTTCTCTTCAGTGTAATGTGCTCCATCCCCTGAGACACAGTTTTTTGTCATCTAAGGCTGGTGACCCTTGCAAGACCTACTCAACATCACTGACCATATATAACAAGCGTTTTTATTTTAGAACAGGGGTCTCCAAACTTTCTAATCAAAGGGCCAGGTCACTGTCCTTCAGACTTTAGGGGGACCATACTGTGGCCATTGGGAGTAAAAAAGGTCCCAATGTCAGTGGGAAAAAAATAATGCCCCATTGTTCGTTTCATTGGGAGAAATTGTACCTCATTGTTTGTGTCAGTGGGAGGAATTGTGCCCCATAGTTTGTGGAATTGTGTCCCTTACTAGTGTCATTGGGCTCCATTGTTGGTGCCATTGGAAGGAATAGTCCCCCTTCATTGGTGACAGTGGGGAAATTATAGAAAATAAATAAATATATATATATATATATATATATATATATAAATATAAATATATATATATATTTTTTTTTTTTGCGCTAATGGGTATTTATCAATATGCAGCTGCTATACGCCAAGTTGATACCACTTGATAAATGTAAATAAATGTTTATAGCGCTCACACATATAACACCACTGTAATAATATAAATCACAAAAATTTGATGCTGATATAATTAAAAGTGAAAAAAATTGTGATAGAAAATACCAATGTGCTTGGCATGTGTTTGCCACAAACTAAGCAAATAGCAATAATCAATATACAAATAGTTATATAAAACGAACAAGTTCATCAACAAAATGTACAACATTTTTTTTTTTTAAAAAATGGTTATAAAGTGCTAGGAATAATAAAGTGATATGGTGCTGTTATAGTCCAAAGTACAAAAAGTGCTTGAGTGCTTCGGACTAGAACAGCACAATATCACTTTATTATTCCTAGCACTTTATAACCATTTTTTGAAAAAAAATGTTTGTACATTTTGTTGATGAACTTATTAGTTTTATATAACTATTTGTATATTGATTATTGCTATTTGCTTAGTTTGTGGCAAACACATGCCAAGCTCATTGGTATTTTCTATCACAATTTTTTCACGTTTAATTATATCAGCATCAAATTATTGTGATTTATATTATTACAGTGGTGTGATACGTGCGAGCGCTACAAACATTTACAGTGGGGGAATTTTGCCCAGTTGTTGGCATCAGCGGATGAAAATAGTGCCCCAAGGGCCGGATAAAAACAAGCAAAGGGCCACATCTGGCCCTCGGGCCAGTTTGGAGACCACTGTTCTAGAGCATAGTGACCCAGAGTAGACGTTGCTTATACTGAGAATCTGTGCAGTGTTCTCAAAAACACCTCAAGACCTCTATCCCCATGGTGCAATGTTTGTGTGAGCAACCTCCTGCGCATTCTCCTAGCTGTGTGGACATACCAGCTTTCATTTGAGAGCTCCAGCAATGTACCAGAAAAGCAGACATCTCTAGGGAGATGGGAACAAGCAACCAATAGTGCCTTCTGTACTGAACCTTTTTCACACACGTATAGAGAACAGGGATTTATTTTGTATCACTGATTTCTTCCAAATGCTTTGCCAAGCATCTTAGTAAGGCATTCAGATGCTTTAAAGATGATTTTTAACTCAAAATATAATAAATATACAGAAGTCCTACAATGCAGTGGATGCGTTTTCAACTTTAAGGCAAAGGAAAGTACAGAAAAAAGCAAGAGGAATATTGACTTATCAGTAAATTCCATATCCGGGCTGGTACTGTCCGGTGACTGGACACTGGCAAAGCTTTGATGGACAAGCGCCCACCTCCTTGATAGCTCAGCCTTTTTAGCAAGCAATGAAGAGTAACAGAGGAGAGGCCAGTCTGTGTCCTTTAGGCTACATTCACATCTAAGCATCGTGTTTTTGAGCGTTTTTCAGCTTTGACGGTTATTAGCCAATAGAGAAAAATATCCTGTGTTTCATCATTATTTTTTGCTGTATTTCAGCTTTTCATCCACTTTTATTTATTATTACCTTTTTTTTTTTTTTTAAGGGGTTCTAGATTATGGCTAGGGGGATAGAATTCATGCATTTCTATGGAACAAAAAAGGCTTAAAAAAAAACAACGCACCAATCTGCCCGATTTGAGTTACAAAAAAGCTCCAGAACTTTTTGGAGTTTCAGGCGTTTGGCTTCAGGTGACATGTAGTGGGGATGTGGATCATCTACATAGAGAATAATTGTTTTTTTTTTTTTTCTCCTCCAGTGTTTTGGAGCTGCGGAAAGGGATCTAAGAAAGGTGGGCAACAAGGCAAACAGGACTGTGCCAATAGGCGCAATAATAACAAGGGTCAATAGACCCAACTCAAGAATGCTGCTGAAGGAATCTTCTGGCCGAGAACTGCATCCAAAGAAAGAATCATTCTCCCAACCTACATCATCTGCCATGGATCAAACAGAATGGGATATCCAGGGATTGTATTGCTCACCCACTAATTGGCCCTATCCTTCAGATCTTTAGGACTATATGCACCAGAATGAACCTTGCATCCTCCCCTGGACCCCAATCGACCGTAACCCAGACTTCCCACCCGGGCTCACAGGAATTGCTCTGCACGATGAGAAATCAGAGGGCCACCTTCTTTAATAAAGGCAAACTACTACCTTTCCATGCCCTCTCTACCCACCACCCTAATCAGGTCATCCCCTCCCTTCAAGTTCATACGAGACACTTTCTGACTAGTTCCAAACCACTCTCCAACTGGCACGGGGAACCCCCCCCCTTTGAAGTGATCTGTACCAGATCGGAGCCCCAGAGACACTTTATCTTGGACCTGTATTCCTTACTGTTTGTGGGCCGTGATCCCAAAGAAAACCTGACTAACCAACAATGGGAAAGGGAACTCACTCTAGATTTATCAAAAGGAAGACCGAGCACATCCACACCCACATACATAAAGGGTTAACAAATGTCTTGGCACAGGATAACCGTTTCAAAATCTATTCAAGATGGTACAGGATCCCAGATAAAATACACAAATATCACACGGTTCTGTTGGAGATGCAACACAGCCTGTGGCTCCCTACTCCACATATGGTGGAAATGCCTGGGGGACACCCACAACATCTTAGTAGATGTAAAAGGACACGGAATTGCACACCAACAAATCTCCCTCCCCACCCCATTTTCCCCTGTATCTCTACTCCTTCATTGAACCCGACCCCTCACTTGAACCTAAACCCATTCTGACCCTTAATCTAGGTACTATATTCTAATAGATGATCAGGATATTCACCCCATGAAACCTACTCCCAACGAGTCAGCTAGCAGTGAGGCGCTCGCATTAGGAGGAGACACGTATGATCACCTCAAGATACCAGCAAGATGACAATTTGAATCCCAGCACTACAGCCTTCCTCCCATCCACAGTTTGCTCCCAATAGTGGTGGAGGGGTACCAAGGAGGCAAGCCCGGTCCTTCAAATGTATATGTCACAGAGTCCCCCGCACGCTCAAATTTACTCCCCGTTGGGGACGACCACATTGATTATCTTGATATACGCACTTTACTACTTAGTTTGAAATAGCCAACGTTATCAATACTATGTTTGCATTGTATTTGTACCTGCAATTATTAATCTTTGTACTCACTTACATTGCTCTCTCTATTCATTCCTGTATGATGAAAACTCAATAAAAACATTGAAACTAAAAAGTGTGCGTCTCCTGTGCCAAGCACAGAAAGTACTGTGAGGTGGGTAAATGAGAATATGTAGATAAGCATTTAGGACATCTGCTGATGCCAAGTACTCCCCTTCTCAGTGAGGCAGTAACCAACACTGCGGATTTCATGCAAAACATAGGAACATGAAGGCACTTTAAAGATTTTAGGCCCATAAATAGGACAAATATCCCCGCTAGGTTTTGCCACTGTGACCAGGTTTGAATAAAAATATTTGATCCTGTCCTCTAGAAGAACTGGAGTGACCACTCCCTGGGGCAAGAGATGGTTTAGCGCAATATGGCTGTCCCTGAGAAGATTTCTGATGGTAGAAAAGAAGACCATGACGAGGTTGAGTTTGGAAATCTATTTGAAATCACTTTGAAAACCACTTTTGAAACCCACATATTTGGGACCCAGACAAAATCAAACTATAACAAATGTCCTCCCCAGTGAGGGTGCTCCTTTGTGAAGAGGGGTTTGGAGTAGACTTAGTTTGGTTTTGCGTTCCGTGTCTTGCACCGAAAGGAAGGACTAAGTTTTGGCTTTGAAGCTGAAGCCTGGGGAGAACAAAAGGGCACTTCTTTTTGAGAAAGTAGAAGCATTTTTTTTTTTTTTTAAAACACCTGAAAACTTGGCAAATAGTTCAAATGAAACCTCAAAAGTGCTATCATTTTGTGGTTTGTTATCTCAAGTCTTGGCCCTGTCTCCAGCAGTCATTCAGATTGTGATGTATCCCATCTTGAATACAAAAGCCAAAGAAAACCAACCAAGAAACAATCAGCAATAAGGTAAACAAGACCTAAAAAGGCCCCTCCCACATCCAGTATACTTTACTATTTCAAACTCCTAAAAATGTTACTTGACTGGCTGGCTCTGGCTTCAGTGTTTTCTGAGCCACTGTCTTTGAACAAGCAGGCAGGCAGTGATGCCAGATTATAGTTAGAAGCCCTGATTTACATACTAATCATCAATTCAATGTAATAAAGCAACTGGTTCATCACATGGCCAGGCCAATTGCATGGAGTAAGCAGCTATGTAAGTCATGTCCTCCTGGCACATGTTTACTCTAAAGAGGTTGGGAGTTATCTAAATTGCAGGCCCCTCTGTAAAATGAAGCCATATAGTGATCAGTTTGCAGTCTGCAGCTGTTAAGAAACTACAAGTCCCAGCATGCCCCACTACGCCAAGGGACCCTGCTGCTTGTTTCTCACTGGCCCTTGTAAATTACCGAGAAAACCTCTTCATATGGTTTGTCAGAGTCGCAAACACTTGAAAACTTGATCAAGGAAGAAATAAATCTGTTAATTGCGACAGATGTACTAAAACTACCAACCTTTCCTGTTGCATACGATACTGTAACAGAACCTCGCAAACACTGAGTGCAATTAATGATAATCAGTCCACGTTCTGTGGCAGCTTTTAGCTCTTGAAGCAGATCAATTCGGCAGTCTGGGGCATTTCCACTGCCATAGGTCTCCAACACAATGCCCTCCATTGGTGGCTGAAGGAAAGCCTTTACCTGGGTGAATAAAAAGAAGAGTGAATATCTCCACCACAAAGTGCTTTCTGTAACCATTTTAATATCGACAACAGTGAAAATATGGTCTTTTACTGGGGTCTCAGTCAAGGCCTGCACAATCTTGATCAATGATTCAAACCCAGAAAATGCAAGATAGGGCAAAAGCCATAACACAACCTCTGGATACCGTCACCTTTACGGGGTCTGACGGCTTAACTAGACGAAGTTCTCGATTTTCGACGGTGTCTTGCACCTGACTAATAGTAATTAACGTGAGTCACAAACGCTCCAAGACAATGTCATAGCATACGTTGTCCTTTCCAACCATCAAAATCATGTAGACAGCGTTAATTGTCTAAATAAAGAAGGAACTAGTTCAAAAGTTCACAAACGCTGAGAC
>BLSH010468313.1:724628-738348 GCA_018402905.1 Glandirana rugosa | reverse complement strand
TCCCCCCCCCCCCCCCCCAGCATGGGTCTGCTTGCAATGACAACCTCTGCCACTCTTGAAGCTATGCCCCTGTTTATATTCCATCAAAAGCTAACTGGCAGAGCTCTCACATACCCTTTACTATCTCCAATAAGCGATTTGAAGCTGGCTCCTAGGTTGTACTGCGGTTTGTAGGACTTTTTTCCTGGTGACACACAGCCCAACCCTAGAAAACACACAGCCACAAAAATTTCTCAAATAATGTGTGATAAAACCCCTCTGGCAGGTTGGCCTGATCTTGGACAGAGTAGGTACGCAACGTAACCTCACTTCTGCTCCACATATTTGGCCAGATTTGATGATGTCCAAGGCCAGTCAGGGGGCCAAAGCCACCATTGACTACAGTGGAGCCTGGTAGACATGGATTCCAACTACCACTTCAGCCTGACAAAATAAACAATCAGTTAAAAAAAAGAAACTTGCTGAATACCAGATCTACTATAAAACAAATTATTTTGGTTATTTTTAAAGCAGGGGAGATATATGCATTTACAAGGGCAAAAAGGCCCTCTTTAGGAAGAAATATAAACATATAAAAGCTAAGAAAAAAGATTGGACGACTCGAGAAGAATCCATGGTACTAGCTTTTCATTATGAGTAAAGTAACTAAAAAGGGTCAATATTAATGCAGACTGAAGATGGGGCCTCGACAGGTTGACATCCTCTATGGCCAGAGCTTTGTGTTCCCCATCTGCAGCTTAGAATAGGTACGAGATTCTAACAATCCCACAGAATGATTAGGGGAAATTTTTGCTGTTTGAGATTAAACAGAGCTTCCCCTTATAAATGCTATCACTGTTTTAGTTGGAATAACTCACTTCACATGAGAAAACATGAGCTTCTTCAAAGTCAGGACACTATAGATGCTATCAAAGACATTCATTGTGTAACATTTAATTAAAACATCTTTGTTCTAATTCCCAACCACGTTATAGTACAACCAGCAAATCTTTCAATTGCGTTTCTATCACAAGGTCTTCAAAATGCACTTTGTCTGACAAGTTTTCATAAATCACTGCTAGCACAAGACTGTAGGACTATACCGCCCCCTGGTGTTTAGATTGCATATACCTTCCCTTCAAAAACCGTTCCAATTAGTACTTTGGTGTTTGGTTTACAGACGGTCCAAACCTTACCTCTGGAATAACAAACTGCCCAGCAATGAGCAGAGCTCCCAACAGGTTGTCACGACCATCATTCCGCATCTCATATATGGGAACCTAGAAGATGTTAAGAAAAAAAATTTAGAACATGGTTTTCAAAGAAAACTATAGTTAAAGCGGAAGTAAACCCATCGATTTGATTGTTTCAAAAAAACAGTCAACATCCCTGGCAAGCCAGAAATACTAGCTGTCACATTGGTTGTGCTTTCAACCAAACTGTGAAACCATCCAATGGCTGAGGTCATAAAGGATCACATGTTCAGTGTAATGGCAGTTGCAGATTAAACAGTGGCCAAGATAGCAGCTTCCTTAGCTGAAAACGATAGGAGAGTTTACTTCCACTTTAAAGCGGAGCTCCACCCAAGAGGGGAAAGCACAGCTTATTTGCTTCCTCCACCCCTCCGCTGCCACATTTGGCATCTTTCCAGGGGGGAATGGGTACCTGTCCCCACTTCCGGCCGAGGTCCCTTGGAGGTTCGCCCCCCCCCCCTCCCCCTTTCCCTGCCGTCAAGCCATTTACAAAGCTATTTGTGCATATAGGGAACTGGCTGTGAAGCTGCCAGGCTTCACTGCCAGTTTCCCTAAGGCTCCTTTCACACTGGAACCGCCCGAGCGTTAGCGGTAAAATGCCGCAAATTAGTGTTATAGCGATGCTATTTGGGCGGCGGTGCGCTTTTAACCCCCCCCCCCCCACAAGGGGTTAAAAGTGCCTGTGTGCGGCGCTACCGAAGCGGTGTTCAGGCGCTTCGGGAGCACTGCCTCATTGTTTTCAATGGGCAGGGGCAGTATAGGAGCTGTAAAGATGCTGCTTGCAGGACTTTTTTTTACCATCCCGGAAGCGCACCGCCCCAGAGTGAAAGCTATTTAATATAACAGAGGTTTAGTAGCAGCCTTTAACAAACAGTTTAAGCAGGGTATACACCTGAAGACCGAGCCTTTTCTGGCACTTTTGGTTTAACCACTTCAGCCCCGGAAGGATTTTACAGTTTAGAACCAGAGCACTTTTTGCGATTTGGCACTGTGTCGCTTTAACTGACTATTGCGTGGTCATGCGATGTTGTACCCAAACAAAATTTGCATCCCCTTTTTTTCCCACAAATAGAGCTTTATTTTGGTGGTATTTGGTCACCTCTTCGTCATTTCTGATTCCCGCTATAAACAAAAAAAAGCGACAATTTTGCAAAAAAAAATTTTTCTTTCTTTTTGCTAAAACACAAATCCAAAAAATAAATAAAATAAGAAAAACATTTTTTTTTCATCAGTTTCGGCCAATTTATATTCTTCCTCATATTTTTGGTAAAAAAAAAAAAAAAATCGCAATCGGCGTTTACTGGTTGGTTTGCGCAAAAGTTGCCGCGTTTTGACACTTTTTTGGGACCATTGGCATTTATACAGCGATCAGTGCTATAAAAATGCATTGATTACTGTGTAAATGCCATTGGCAGTGAAGGGGTTAACCTGGAGGGGGCACTCTAGGGGGTTAACTGTGTTCCCTAGGCGTGTTCTAACTGTATGGGGGCTGGGCTGGCAGGGGAGTGATCACGGCTTCCATATACAGAAAGCCTGTGATCACAGCCCTTCCCCCTCTGAGAATGGAGATCCGTGTTTACATACATGGTCCTCCGTTCTCTCACTACGGGGGGGGGAGGTGGCCATCGTGTTTCACGATAACGAACCATCTTGCCGCCGTCACGTGGTTAAACTCATCAGTAAATTTTCTGACAAAAAAAAAACGGAAATTGCGACCCCCAAACATACGCGTGTGTAGATAGAGAGAGATAGATAGAGATAGATAATACGAACAGCTACTTACAAAGCCATCCACAACTCTGCCCCCAGCTACATCACTAACCTAGTCTCAAAATACCAACCTAATCGTCCTCTTCATTCCTCCCAAGACCTCCTGCTCTCTAGCTCCCTCATCACCTCCTCCCATGCTCACCTCCAGGACTTTTCCAGAGCCTCTCCAATGCTATACAACTCCTTACCCCAAACTGTCCGATTATCTCCAACTCTATTAGCTTTTAGACGATCCATGAAAACCCTTTTCTTCAGAGAAGCCTATCCCACCCACACCTAACAACTGTATTTTCATTTTCACCATCTGATCATCCCACACAATTACTACCATTTGTTTCACTTGACCCTCCCTTCTAGATTGTAAGCGCTAACTGTATAATATAATATAATTATATATTATATATATATATATATATATATATACACACACACACACACTTTAATGACAAAACAAAACACAATATATACCCCAATTTTTTGGTAAAATATGAAAGCTGATGTTACGCAGAGTGAATAGATACTAAACATGTAATGTTTTAAAATTGCGCACGCTGGAGGAATGGGATAAACTAAGGAACTTAAAAACGTCCATAGGCGACACTTTAAAATTTTTTGCAGGTTAGGGATACAGAGGAGGTCTAGCACTGTAATTATTGCTTTCACTCACGTGTGGTGCGAAAACTGTTTCCATATATTTCTACACTGTCCCTTTAATTTTTTATTCCTATTACAAGGAACGTAAACATCCCTTGTAATAGAAATAAGGATGACAGGTCCTCTTTATCGAGAGATCTGGGGTCAAAATTACCCCAAATCTCTCATTTACTTTTAAAAGTAAAAGAAAAAATGGATTTTATTAAAACTTACCATAAAATCCTTTTCTCCGAGTTCACTGACAGACGCAGCTCTTCATGACATGTGGGTTTATGCTTGTCCTACTAGGAGTTAACGAGGCAGGGAAAGAGCAAGCTGGCCCCTCCCATGGGGGCGTCCCCCCTTCCCACATAAACCCTCCACCTAGCATAGCTCATCAGTTCATAACAAGCCGTACCGAAACAGAGCGCAGAGGGGTGGGTGCTGCATCTGTCAGTGAACTCGGAGGAAAGGATTTTACGGTAAGTTAATAAAATAAATTTTTCTCCTACGTTCACTGACAGACGCAGCTCTTCGTGATGTGGGGATGTCCCAAAGCTGTGTCAAAAAGAGGGGTGGGTAAACAATAACAACTGTACCCAACAGAACCTCTAAGGAGGTGCCAGACGCGCTTACACTGCCGCCTGTAAAACTTTGCGGCCAAAAGCAGCATCCGAAGATGCTAACACATCAATCTTATAAAACTTAGTGAAAGTGTGAACCAAGGCCCAAGTGGCCGCCTTGCACACCTGTAACACCGAGGCCTGGTGTCTGAAAGCCCAGGAAGTGCTAACAGCCCGGGTAGAATGAGCCGTGACCGGAAAAGGGAGAACCTTGCCCAGAACAGAATATGCATGGGTCACGGTCTGTCTAATCCAACGGGAGACAGTAGCCGACGAGGCCGCCAAACCCTTGCGCCGACCATTAGTCAGTACAAACAAAGAATTAGATTTCTGAAAGGAAGCTGTAGCATCTAGATACACTCGTAAGGCCCTTACTACGTCCAAGGCATGCAACTCAAATTCCTTAGGGTGCGATGGACATGGGCAAAGAATCCCCAGAGCCGATATCTGGCCCTTGAGGGTGCTCAAAGCCAGTTTTTTGTTCAGGCCTTGCTGCAAAAAAGTCAGGACCCTGGACAGCACATAAGAGTGACGGTTATGACCCTCCGCCTCGCACCAAGCTATGTAAGCCTTCCAGGTGCGGTGATATATTTTTCGAGAAGTACACTTGCGAGCTTTAAGCAAGGTAGGGATCATGGAGTCAGCGACCCCCCTGTCCCTCAGCACCTGGGACTCAATAGCCAGGCCGTCAAAGCCAGTGAGGGTAAAGCAGGGTGCAAGATGGGCCACTGAGACAGTAGATCGTCTCGCAGCGGGAGCTGCCAGGGGACGTCCGCCACCATTTGCACCACGTCGGCGTAACACGTGCACAGAGGCCAATCCGGAGCCACCAGGATCATTGGAATTCCCTCCGCTACTACCCTGCGCAGCAACCGCGGTAGAAGTTTTATTGGAGGGAAGGCATACAGAAGACGATAACGGCCCCAGGGAGCCACTAGAGCATCCGTGGCCACTGCCAACGGATCCCTCGTCCTGGACACAAAGGTCCTCACCTTGTGATTGAACCGAGACGCCATGAGATCCACGTCCGGCGCCCCCCATCTGTGGCAAACCTGGCTGAATACCTCTGGATGGAGAGACCACTCTCCCTGATCCAGCGTCTGGCGACTGAGAAAGTCCGCCTGCCAGTTTTCCACGCCTTGAATGTAAACGGCGGAGATCGCCGAAACGTGGAGTTCCGCCCAACGCAGGATCAGAGCTGCTTCCGCCGCAGCTGCAGAACTCTTCGTTCCGCCCTGATGGTTCACATATGCCACTTCTGTGGCATTGTCCGACTGAATCCGAATCGGACGACCTTGCAACCTCACTGTCCAGTGAGATAGACATGACCTGATCGCTCTTAGCTCCAGCACATTGATCGGGAGGCGCGCTTCCTATGCAGACCAACGGCCCTGGGCAGACAGCTGCCCCAGGACCCCGCCCCAGCCTGAAAGGCTGGCATCCGTGGTGATGATCACCCACTGAAGGGGCAGGAACGACTTCCCCCGAGTCAGTGCCGAGTCCCGAGGTCACCAGGTCAGAAAGCCCCTGGTCTGGGAGCTCAGGCGGATCAGAAGGTCCAAGGACTGTGGAGACCTGTCCCATCGAGACAGAATCGCTCGCTGGAGAAGACGAGTGTGACTCTGGGGGTAAGGTACCGCCTCGAAGGTCAAGACCATGAGCCCCAGTACCCGCATACAGAATCGTAATGAAGACTGTTGGTGCGACAGAAGGGTTCGCACCGCCGACTGCAGCGACAGCAACTTGGCCGGGGGGAGGAACACCTTCGCCTGCTCTGTGTCCAGAATCAGACCCAGATACTCCACGCGACGGGATGGAGATACCGTCGACTTTTGCAGGTTGATAAACCGAAGTCCCACAACGAGGCCATTGTGATCCTCACATTCTCCTCCAGAGCAGAGGCGGACTCCGCTCTCAGGAGCAGGTCGTCTACCACCGCAATGCCTCTCTGCCCCAGTAACGCCAGTACTGGAGCTACCAGTTTGGTGAAAACCCGGGGAGCTGATGCCAGACCGAAGGGGAGTGCCACAAATTGGTAATGGAGGTCCCCCACTGCAAAGCGAAGAAAATGCTGGTGCCGTGGACAAATGGGAACATGGAGATACGCGTCCCTGATATCCAGAGACGCCAGGATTTCCCCTTGATGGAGGGTGGCCACAACCGAGCGAATTGATTCCATCCGGAATTTCCGCGGTTTTACATATCGGATCAGGGCCTTCAGGTCCAGAACTGGCCTGACCCCCCCTCCTTTTTTGGAGAACACAAACAGGTTTGAGTAGAAACCTCGAAACCTCTCCATTTGAGGTACTGGCACGATCACCCCCTGGTCTGAGAGTGCCTGAACAGCCCCCGAAGAGGGCCTCCCGAAGCCCCTGTGGCAGCCCTAAGTTCGATGGGAAGAACCTGTCTGGGGGTAGAGTGCTGAACTCTATCCTGTAGCCGGTGGACACTACTTCCTGGACCCACCGGTCGGAAATGCGAGCAGCCCACCGATCCGCGAACCCCAGAAGACGTCCCCCCACCCGAAGCGCAGGTGGGGTCAGCCCATCAGGCGGAGGAGGGCTTATTCTCCGCCTTCTCAGTTTTTCGCTGCCACTGCCGCTTACCGGCCCCTGCAGCTGCCTTACCGGCTTGGTTCCCTTTTCCTGCCGTGCCAGAGGCGCGAAAAAACCTCTTCTGACCCGAGGCAGGGGGCCCCTGTCTACGGCAAAACTCACGTCTCCGGGAGGAAAGTGCTCTTTCCTCCAGTGAAATCTTTAATGATCTCATCCAGCTGGGGACCGAAGAGACGTCCACCTTGAAAGGGGAGGTCCGCAAGACCTTTTTTGGACGCATGGTCCCCGGACCATGAGTGCAACCAAAGAACCCGTCTAAGAATGACGACAAAAACAGCCATTCTGGACAACATAGGCAGTAGGTCCAGGGCTAAAAACAGCCATTCTGGACAACATAGGCAGTAGGTCCAGGGCTGGGTCACAGAGGAACTTGATACCTTGATATAAAAAGTCAGCTCTCTGCGGCGCATCCATCAGGCGACCGCAGTCCAGATCATTCTGGAGCTCCGCCATACACTCAGACAGGTGTTGCACCGTCATGGCAGATGCCAGGGCCGGTCTCAGAGCTGAGCCTGCTACCAGAAAAAGAGCTTTTAGCACCGCCTCTATCTGCCTATCAGCCGGATCCTTAAAGGAAGGGGCCCCTTCCAGTGGAATGGTCGTCGCCTTATTCAGACGAGCTATCGGTGGGTCCACCACAGGTGACTCCCACTTCTTCAGAAAACTATCCTCAAAGGGATAGCGAATGGCAAAACGTTTTGACAGCGAAAAAGAATGCTCCGGAAGCTGCCATTCACGATAGATCAGATGATCAAAAAACTGATCATAGGGGTAAGCCCTAGGGGCCCCGCACACATACGCAGATGTCTGCAATTCACCATCCTGGCTCAGTCGCAGCGTAGTTCGAATACCAGCGATAATGGCGGATACCAGCGCTTTTTTGCACGCAGCTGCCGCCCCCTGGTCCTCCTCTCCTTCCGAGGGGGCCAGTTCACCGTCAGAAAGGTCCACTGGGATCCCTGTGACCCCCGAAGCTATCTCTGGATCAGAATTCTCCCCTGATGAACAAGGGGGCGGAGGACGCTTCCTAGGGACCCTGTGGGCAATATCCGCCCGGGGAAGAAATTCGCTGAAGACCGCCCACAGCTGGTCCAAAAATGCCCCTTGCGCAGATTGCGCTGTTGCTGATTCCTCCTCAGCAGGCACGGCAGGATAGTCTGCCATCGTTTTTTCCCTAAAATAGCCCTCAGTAAAATGCAGGTGAGAACACTTGGTTTGAGGCACCCCCACACAGCCGCTCACCACCGCCCCACAGAACGCCAGGGATACCCAGGAGGACTGCACCCGCCACCACCAGCACCCACAGGAGAGCCCAGCTATACTTGCTGTTTATAAACAATTAAAACACTGCGTTAAAATTATTTTCTTAATAGTGAAACTCTTGTGTAATAAATATGTGTAAATATGTATAGAGATTCAATACATAAATACCTAGCTGCTGCTCTAAAAATAAATCACTGTAAACCTTCACTATATTAAATCATAGTAAAAAGCAGCGCTACAATCAATAAACCATAGTGGGGGCGTGGCTACACGGCAGCCGGAGGAGAGCTGATGCATCAGGCACACCAGAGGCTAGTACGCTCGCTAAGGAGAGGAGAGGAGCAAGGAACAGCTGACTGGTAGATGTCTCTGCTTTTTCACACTGCGAATGATTTTATGGTTTGATGTAAGCGCAATTTTATCCTTTTAAATAAATTCACCTGCTTAAAGAGATACACTATGAGGAATCTTCTCTGTTTCTTATGAGTGATACATGGGGGATCGATTATTCCTTGGAAGTGTGGACCTCATTTAAGGGATATTTGGCTGAGGTTTTCTGATATACAGGCGATTTTAATCCAGACATCTGGTAAGCCTCTGGTGTGATCACCTGCATGCGGTCTTTTTTGGTGATGGAAACAAGTATGAAGGATTGATGCTGCACACTTAAAGGAGGACTGTTTATGGACACTTATATTGTCGCAATTTTGCACCAGTTTGTCTTGCTCATATAGTTTGCACTGGCACTTTTGCTGCGACTTTGCATGAACTTTTTGCACATTATTGTATTATTTGCACTATGGTTTATTGATTTATTGATTGTAGCGCTGCTTTTTACTATGATTTAATATAGTGAATGTTTACACTATACTTGCTGTTTGCTGCCAGTATCCTGAGGACCGTCAGAAGAGCTGCGCCACCAGAAGCACACACCATTCCAAAGAGAAAGCAAAAACGTGTGCAGCACGTTTTCTACAGCCAGCAGGGACTCCAATATGGCCGCCAAGTGTACACTAGAGGCCGAAACCACCTGCAGGGGAACGTGTACTACCGCAAATGGCCGCTCTGAGCACTAGAGGGAAAGCTCCATAGGCTTAAAATGTCCGCGACCATGGGAAAATGGCAGCGGTCTACCGCAAAATGGCGGCGAAAATCCCCAAAGCGTGGAGGCAACGATCAGGTGCAGTGCGGGGGGAGGTGGAAGGGGCCCCAGGAGCCCGAAACCAGTGGCTACCCAGGAAATCGTCCGCCCTCCACACCTAAAAAGGGGGGAACTCTCACTCACCACTCCTGTCGGGCATAGCGGGTAGCCACCCGTTCGCAGACCTTCCGCCCCTGCCTGGGCGGGATGCTGCCGGCCAAAAAACGCCTGAACCGGACCACAGTCCGGGACCTGGGCGCAGGTGGGGTACACCACCAGGCCGCCCGCACGGAACGGGCACGATGAGGCGGGTCCCCATACCGCGGAACTGGCTCGCATCAGTCGGGGCCGGTACGGAGTCCAGAACGACCCTCTATGCCCCAGCCGGCTTCTTGATAGCAGACTTCATGCTTGATAGAAGTGAGTAATAAAAGAAAAAAAAAAAAAAAAAAGAGAAAATAAAAAGAAAAACGGTCTCAATCCGGACCGCAAATCCCCTAAAGGGAGCCAGGTCAACTCCTTGCAAACTAGGCATTAAAACTGATCAGCTATGCTAGGTGGAGGGTTTATATGGGAAGGGTGGATGGCTCCCGTGGGAGGGGCCAGCTAGCTCTTTCCCTGCCTAGTTAACTCCTAGTAGGACAAGCATAAACCCACATGTCATGAAGAGCTGCATCTGTCAGTGAACGTAGGAGAAAAAAAAACAAAAAAACCCCCAAATGTTTATTTTCCACCCTAGACTGGAAGTGACATTGCTCCGGTCCTCCAAGGCCATAGAGGCGATCAAAGATGATCTAATCTTTTATCGCCTCTGCAGCCAGTTGGCTGGCATAGTTGAATCATCTCTTGGGTCCGGCGGTGGAAACTGTAAGCCTAAGAAACACCGGCGAGCGGTGAGGGGTCTCGTCACCTCCCGCCGCTTCTGAAAGTGTTCTATAAGCTCATGAGCCGCTCAGAGTGCTTTCATGAGAAAGACAGCCGCCGGCTAAAGAAAGAGATACCCGGGATATGGCTGATAGCTTCAGTCATAACCTCAGTAAACCACTTGCAAACCTCTATATACACACACACACACACTTTTTTTTTTTTATTAATTGTGGTCAGCAAGTGGGTATAAACACACGGGTTTTTTTGTTCAACCAGTGGGTTGAATGAATAAAAATCTGACTGATCCCCACAAACTATGTGGATTCAGTGATCTCCCTTGCCATGCTATTGTATTCGTACAGGGGGGTTCCCTCCCTTAGACTTCACAGAACAGCGCTACCAACGGCGGTCCGTCCAGTAGGGAGCACGGGCCCCCCTATCCGTGTGAGCGCCCCCCTGAATCTACATGCAGTCGGATGACCAACCGCGAGACCCCCATGGGGGGGTGGATTGTGGTTTGGGGGTGCACTTGACCCAACAGAGTGGGAGCTTGGGGTCACGGGATGCCACCGGCTGACCACTGAGTGCTACTGCCATTGGCTGCTAGTGCTGATCGGTTTTCCAGCATGACCATTTGACAGAAGCTGGTCTAACAGAGAGGATTACACGCGTACCGAACGTTGGCTGGTTCCCGTGTACCCGGCTTTAGACAGAAAGTAGGCGTGTGTAGGGAAAGGTCTTCCTCGGGCAGAATTCTATCCCTTATCATTGTCCGTTATCAGACATTCCTAAATATTTGCTGTAACTCATTACTGACAGCACTTTCCTTAGATGGGGACATAATAAAATATTTATCTCTCGTATGCTGGGAGGTCGTATTTTTTCTCCAGCCCAGGGTTCGAGGCCTTTGGTTTACAAAGCACACGTGTGACAGGAGAAGTCAGACCCTCTCCTTTAGGAATGGCATCTGTCAGTACATAAGCTGGATGGCAGAAAATGTAGCATCTAAATAGGTGTTCAACATTAGGAAGGTTCCTACAGGGGGAGATACTGAATTATCATTTACTTCTTTGCAGTGGGCTGCCAATGGACCCCCCAACGTGCCTAAAACTGCTCAACCCATGGCAACGTACTACCAAATAAATGCTCTGCCAAAGGGTGTAATCCGTGACATTCAAACTTAATAGCACTGCAAGGCATGATGCAAGCATTCCCGTAACATAGAAGTGTGATTCTGGCTTTAAAGAAAATAAAACGGGACTCACCTGAGAGCCGGTCAGCACAATCGTTTTGCCCAAATTTTCGCACATAAAGGACAGTGCAGACGCAGTGTAGGCCATGGTGTCTGTACCGTGAAGGACGACAAAACCATCATAATGTTCATAATGTTTCTGGAGAGAAGAGAACAAGGACATCAGTGTTAAAGTGGAACTTGAATCAGAAAATGAAGTCCTGCTAGATCACTTCAGACTGACCCCTTTTCCAGGCATAGTTACAGTGGATATAAAAAGTAGCTGTGTTCAGAAATTAAGCAATGACCTTAAAACCCATGTTAAATAGGAGTCAGTACACAACCTGCTATCATTTAAACTGCCTCTGATTAACCCCAAATAAAGTTCAGCTGTTCTAGTAGGTCTTTCCTGACATTTTCTTAGTCTCATCCTACAGCAAAAGCCATGGTCCTCAGGGAGCCTCCAAAGCATCAGAGGGATCTCATTGTTAAAAAGGTATCAGTCAGGAGAAGGGTACAAAAGAATTTCCAAGACATAGGCGTGTGCAAAGGGTGTGCATGGGCACACCCTAATCTTCCTGCGTGGTGTGCCCATTCCCCCTGCAGTGCAGGGGCTGGTAAATATTTAATTAACCGGTCCCTTACTGTTCTGAATGAACACAGTGAGTGATCTGTACCAATCACTCCTGTCTTCAGAGAAAGGGACCAGGGAATCTATGTTCTCAATTTATTTCTCCATCTCAAAAGTGAGACATCAGGGGTTTGTTTAGATCCTTGATATCTCACCAAAAACCCATAACCGGGCTCCTAAAAAAAAAAAAAAAATTGTAAAAAATTAAATTGTAAAAGATAATAAAAATAATAAATATAACAAACTACTAACACCGTCTACTGCCCTACAGACACCAATCTTTGCTCTACTGACACCGTCCACTGCTCTGCCGATATACACACACACACACACACACGTGTGTTTGTGCTCTGGGGTGCACACCCTAATGCAATAGGCTGTGCACACCTATGTTCCAAGGCATTAGATGTACCATGGAACACGGTGAAGATAGTCATCATCAATGGGAGAAAATCTGGCACAACAGTGACATTACCAAGAACTGGACGTCCCTCCAATAATGAATGAATGATGAAAAGAGGGGAGGTAAACTGGTCAGGGAGGCTGTCAAGAGGCCTACAGCATATTAAAGGAGCTGCAAGAATATCCGTCAAGTACTGGCTGTGTGGTGACAAACATCTCCCGTATTCTTCATATGTCTGGGCTATGGGGTAGAGTGTTAAGACGGAAGCCTTTTCTTACGAAGAAAAACATTCAAGCTCAGCTAAATTTTGCAAAAACGCATCTGAAGTCTCCCAAAAGCATGTGGGAAAAAGTGTTCTGGTCTGCTGAAACCAAGGTTGAAAAGATATGTTTGGCGCAGAAACAACACTGCACATCACCAAAAGAACACCATAGCCACCGTGA
The DNA here is from genome assembly GCA_018402905.1 of Glandirana rugosa. Taxonomy (NCBI): domain Eukaryota; kingdom Metazoa; phylum Chordata; class Amphibia; order Anura; family Ranidae; genus Glandirana; species Glandirana rugosa. The sequence continues at coordinate 725,496 of BLSH010468313.1, read as the reverse complement.
AGCATGGTGGTGGCAGGTTGGGACTGTTATTCTTCAGCTGGAACAGGCGTCTTAGTCAAGGTAGACGGAATTATGAACAGTTCCAAATACCGGTCAATATTGGCACAAAGCTCTTCAGGTTTCTGCTAGAAAGCTGAACATGAAGAGGAACTTCATCTTTCAGCATGACAATGACTCAAAGCATCCATCCAAATCAACAAAGGAATGGCTTCACCGGAAGCCAGAGCCCAGACTTGAATCCCAATGAAAATCTGTTGGGTGATCTAAAGAGGGATGTGCACAGGAGATGCCCTCGCAATCTGACAGAGTGGGCAAAGATGTGCCAGGCTGATTCATACCCAAAAAGACTGAGTGCTGTAATAAAATCAAAAGGCGCTTCAACAAAGTATTCGTTTAAGGGTGTGCACACTTATGCAACCATATTATTTTAGTTTTTTAGTTTTACTTCCCTCCACCTAAAGGATTTCAGTTTGTTGCTGAACTGAGTTGTACAGTTTATAGGTCTATAGAACCACCTCCCTTCATTTTGATTTTTTGATTTTATTATACCAACGTATTCACACGTGTGGGAATTTGCTTATGAAACAACTTCGCGGAAAACTAAAATAATGTCGTGAGTCAGAAAAACCCATACTTAGTCGGACCGTGTAGAAACGGGTGAGACAGTCTAACGCTCCCGTAGAGGACACGTGTAGGGAGAAATCTAGTGGGTTGTCTAAAAGTAACCCTAAGTTCAGACCCGAGACCGAAGGCCACTTCGGTAAGGAAACAACTAAACCTACCTACGAAACTCAGTAACAGTACGACTTTCTACTTCAAGGAGAAGTACAAGTCGAAAGATCGTCTTTGGACTTCTCGAAACACGGTT
>BLSH010468313.1:679927-699895 GCA_018402905.1 Glandirana rugosa | reverse complement strand
GAGGCGATCAAATACCACCAAAAGAAAGCTCTATTTGTGGGAAAAAAAGGACGCAAATTTTGTTTGGGTACAACGCCGCACGACCGCGCAATTGTCAGTCAAAGCGACGCAGCGCCGAATCGCAAAAAGTGCTCTGGTCCTAAAGCTGCAAAACCTTCCGGGGCTGAAGTGGTTAAATAACAAACATGTCATACTTACCTCCTCTGTGCAGTGGTTCCGGTCCCAAACCTCGTCCCCTAGAACCTCCTCCGCATCGTGTGACCCGTCAGGGAAAGTTTCCCTGGGTCACAAGTGTGGGCGCGCTCCCGTGTCCTGCTGTTTGCGTGTATTCACACAAACAGCGTGACTCGCCCCCCACCCGGATCTGATTGACAGCAGTGGGACAAATGGCTCCCCTGCTATCAATCCAGCCAATGAGGGCCCGTGACACCAGATGGAGCGGATTGCTCATAGCTGCCGCTGGAACGAACGGGCTCAGGTAAGTAAAAGGGGGGCTCTTGGGGGGGGGGGGGGTGTCACTGTTGAGAAAAGGTTTTTCACCTTAATGCATAGAATGCATTAACCACTTCAGCCCCAGAAGGATTTCACACTTTATGACCAGAGCACTTTTTGCGATTCGGCACTGCGTCGCTTTAACTGACAATTGCGCGGTCGTGCAACGTTGTACCCAAACGAAATTTGCGTCCTTTTTTCCCACAAATAGAGCTTTCTTTTGGTGGTATTTGATCATCGCTGCATCATTTCTGATCGCCGCTATAAACAAAAGAAGAGCGACAATTTTGCAAAAAAAAACCAAATTCCTTACTTTTTGCTAAAATACAAATCCAAAAAAAAAAAAAAAAAAAATACAAAAAACATTTTTTATCGGTTTTGGCCGATTTATATTCTTCCTCATATTTGTGATGAAAAAAATAAAAAAATCGCAATCTGCGTTTATTGATTGGTTTGCACAAAGTGGCTGCGTTTACAGATGATGAGAATTAATTTCTGGGGTTTTTATTTTTTTTTTTACTAGTAATGGTGGCGATCTGCGATTTTTAGCGGTACTGCGATATTGGGGCAGACATGTCGGACCATTTTGACACTTTTTTGGGACCATTGGCATTTATACAGCGATCAGTGCTATAAAAATGCACTGATTACTGTGTAAATGCCATTGGCAGTGAAGGGGTTAACCTGCAGGGGGCGCTCTAAGGGTTAACTGTGTTCCCTGGGCGTGTTCTAACTGTGTGTGGGCTGCCCTAGCAGGGGAAGGGAAGTGATCACAGCCTCCATGTAGAGGAAGGCTGTGATCACAGCCCTTCCCCCTCTCACAGAACGGTGGTCCGTGTTTACTTACACGGACCTCCGTTCTTTCAGTGCGGGGGGGCATCGCGTGTAGCCGGTGGCGATCGAGTCCACCACACCTGCTCCCTGGCCCCCCCCGAACACATTGAGCGCGCGGGCGCGCCTCCGGCGGCGCGTGCTCACAGTGCACGACTTCACAGCCGCCGTCGTATGACGGCGGTCTGCATTATCGAGCCACTTTGTCGCCGTCAACCTGTGGTTGGCGGTCAGCAAGTGGTTAAGGCAAAAAACCATGAGACTTTACAACCCCTTTAATTTTGTGTGCAGGGTTACTGTTGATTATTATATATTTTTCGTTAAATGTGAGTAGTTTCATGACGCAATTTCATTGTGACTTGTTACAATGACAATAAAGTATCTTATCCTATCTAGGGAGAGGAGAGAAGAGACGCACGGTGGGAGCTGCCATGATGCCGAGGAGATGCAGGGGAAGCCTCCGTCTGGAGAAGCGCTGATGGGGTAAGTGCGGGGCTGGTGACCGACCGACCGACCGACCGACCAGGGGGTGGTGGTGCGGGTGACCATCAGCCTCCACTGGAGCAGAGCACAGGTTCACTTCTTTTTAGTTCAGTGAGACTTTCATCATCTATAAAGCAGAAGAATGTAAGACTCTGACATGTTTGCTAAAATTCTTGCACATATTCAACTGGGCTGAAGAAGATTTCTTGAAGAAAATGAACAGTGACCATCTGTCTCTTTTTCTCTCAATGTCATTAAGCAATGTTTAGACACTTAACTGAATGCCATAGCAAAACTATATCAAAATAATAATATAGTGGAACCTTGGACTAGGAGCATAATTCGTTCCAGGAGAATGTTTGTATTCCAAAGCATTCATATATCAAAGCATGTTTCCCCATAGGAAACAATGGAAACTCCGATAATTTGTTCCACAGTGACTGCTTGTCTATACAGTACTGAATGTGGCCAGAGGTCTGGGGGCGCTGGTGTATGCAATACCTTATGTGGCCAGAGGCGAGGTGGCGCTTGGAAACGGTTTACACTTTCGGTATTCCGAATGCTTCCGAGCGTCCCCAAGGCTCACCAGTGCCCCTGCCCCTCTGGCCACATGCAGTATTCCATGCACAGAGGCTTAATCCTCTGCTTGTTATAGGAGACAGCACTCGCAAAACGACGGCAGACGGGTGACAGCACTATTAATCGTGAAGATTGCACTTTGAAGATATTACAATATAGAGCACTTTTAAATTGAAGTAAATGTTATGAATTTTTGGGGTTTTTCATTTCAACTTATTTTATTTAAATTGTTACACTTGCTTACTTGCATGTGAGCACTGGTGGCAATCATGAAGTTCTGGATTTTTTTTTTTACTAATGTATTGGTTGCTTAATACATTAAATTTTGAATGCATTATCGTGTGCATGGTTTATAATTTATAATTATTATTTTAGCGCTCAATTTATTTTGATATTGTTTTTTGGGATTGTTATGATTTAATGCAGTTGCAGTGATTTTTTTTTAGGTTATTCAGGAAATATCCAGCACAGAGTAAGGAAGGGTTATCTACTTGTGACTATTTAAAGTGTTACTTGAACCCCTTTCACACTTATGCGTCTTGGGACAGCAAAGTCGCATGACAAGTCGTTCCCCCATTATTTCTAAGGAGCACCATTCATATCTGTACAACTTCAAGTCGTGCCCGACTTCAAAGTAGTCCCTGCATTACTTTGGTCCAACTTTGATGCAACTTGGAGGTCCATAGACTTCAATGTTAAACCCTCAAAGTTTCACACAAATCGCACTTGAATAATATAGATGCGATTTCTGTACGACTTTGTAATATGTTTTCATTGAGCCAAAGTTGCAATAAAGTCGGACCAAAGTCGTACTGATCTGAAATTGCGGCAAAATTGCGTCGCACAAATGTGAATGGGGCCTAAATCCAGCACCCTGCAGTCACCATATCTGGTCTCCCACAATAAACAGAGCATGGAAATGTAATAATTTTAGTAAGTATTAACTGCTAAATACCTGCTGGCAGCCTTAACCACTTTAATACCAGGGACTTACCCCCCTTCCCGCCCAAACCAATTTTCAGCTTTCAGCGCTGTCGCATTTTGAATGACAATTGCGCGGTTGTGCGACACTTTACCCAAACAAATCTTTTATCATTTTGTTCCTACAAATAGAGCTTTCTTTTAGTGGTATTTGATCACCTCTGTGGTTTTTATTTTTTGCGCTACAAATAAAAAAAAGGTCCTCATATGCAGCACTGATAGGTGGCACTGATATGCAGCACTGACGGGCACTGATAAGCAGCACTGATGGGTGGCACTGGCAGATGACACTAGTGGGCAGCAATTGCGCTGTAAGGTGTGCATTCCCTGGTGGTGTAGGGTGGCACGTAAAGTTGGCACTGAGTGCCATCCATGTTGGGCATTGTGCCCCTTACCTGGTAGTCTAGGATCGGCTCCCTAGTGGTCCTGGTGGCGATCCGAGGGGGGGGTGCTGCGCCGATAAAAACTCAGCACAGACCCCCTTGTCAGGAGAACAGGCGATCGGCTCTCCGCTACGCACGTCTGAAGCCTTCCTTTTTACATTGTGACCAGCTGTGATTGGTCACGGCTGATCACATTGTAAAGAGCTTCTGATGGAAGCTCTTTACTGAGACTGGTAATGCGGTGGGTCAGACTAACCCATCGATCGCCGTGAAGCGCGCCCCCACGGGTGCGTGATTGCCGGTTATCCTGAGGACGTGCAGTCAGGATAATGGACCCCCCGCCCAGACGTCATTTTGCTATAGACCGGGCGGGAAGTGGTTAAGCATGGTACACATTACTAGGTTTTTTTTGTTCAACCCAATGAGTTGAATGAATGAAAAAAAAATGCTCAGCTTAGATCGGAGCCACCGTGCTGTGCTATTGTGTTCTGACATGTTGGTTTTCCAGCATGCTTGTCCGACCCAGCTGCCATACACACAGGCTGAATGTCGGCCGGTTTTTATTGAACAGGCCGATGTTGCCCCACATTCGGCCTGTGTGTACAAGGCTTTTAAGCGGAATTGAACCCTCCGATCCTATACACTACAGCCAAGGAAGTTGATTCTTCTGTTTGATCTGCAACTGCCATGGTGCTGCACATGGTATCAGTTCTGACACCAGCCATTTGATGGTTTGACAGTTTAGCTGGGGACACAAGCAAAAGTGACAATTAGCATAGCAAATCTTTTTGAAACTGTTAAATCGGGCAAGTATAGTTCCTCTTTATGATTTACTGCTCTTCAGGGGCTCTGAGCTTCAGCAAACTGGCAGCCTTAACCAAGAGGAAACTGGAGTAATACTGGAGGCAATTTACAGAACACACCAATTTCGGTAGCATAATTATGTGCAACATATGTTCCTTCCTAAAGATTATTTTTTTATCAAGTTGTAATGGATAAAGTTCTGCTTTAAATATTTAAGTACAATCTCCCATTAAAACAAATGTGCTGCAGCAGCTAATTTATAAGTGTATCATCACAGTTTTCTCTTAGTGTCTCTGCAAAGACCCACAAACACCTGTTGATCCGGTCTCTAAAGTCCACCTAATGCAGCATCCTGTGACAGTGCGGCAACAATACAGCACTGCTCCTGAACTCAGAGCAGAGTTTCCACTCTTATGTAGATTGCTTGCTCTACAGTGGGCTGGAAAAATGTTGCAGGAAGTGTGACTATCAGCATTGTCAGTGCTAGGGACGAGCTTGGTTTAGTCCAAACTCATGTTCTACTCAATCTGAAAGGAAATTTTCAGTGCCTGCCCAATTAGCTGTGGATGGGTCACCTGACCCGCAGCTGCGCATACTGAATGGGGCAGGGATGTTCGTGATCTAATTTACCTAATATGGCCTTAAAGACTACCTACCGCAGATGTACTGCAGCAGGGCGGCTCTATTGTGCGAAACGATGCACCTGGACGTCATTTTGTACAATAGACACTGGGGCACGTGCTCCCTGATTGGACACAGGAGGAGCCAATTTAGCGCGTCAGACCCAATGTCCGCCGGCCACCCGCGATTGTTCCCCACAGAGGCAGAACGGCAATCTGCCTATGTAAACAAGGCAGATTGCTGTTCTGACAGGGAAGAAGATAGAGATCTTGTTGCTAAGCAGGAACACCGATCTCTGTCTTTATCTAATCAGACGATCCAACACAGTTAGCAAGCACCTCCTAGGGACACACTTAGCCCTTTGATCGCCCCCAATGTTAACCCCTTCCCTGCCAGTATCATTAGTACAGTAACTAGTAAGTAATTTTTAGCACTGGTTACTGTAATAATGTCACTGGTTCCCAAAAAACAAAAAAAACAAAAAAAAAAAAGTCAGGTGTCCGATTTGTCCGTCACAATCCCACTAAAAATCCCTGATCACCGTCATTACTAGTAAAAAAATAAAATAAACATGCCATAAATGTATCCCCTAGTTTATAGACGCTATAACTTTTGCGCAAACCAATCAATATATGCTTATTGGTATTTTTTTTTACCAAAAATATGTAAAATAATACATATAACCTTAAAATGATGAAGAAATTACATTTTTTTACTTTTTTTTTTTTTTTGAATATGTTTTAGAGCAGAAAGTAAAAAATGTTTTTTCTTTCAAAATGGTCACCCTTTGTTTATTGCGCAAAAATTAAAACCCGCAGAGGCGCTCAAATACCACCAAAAGAAAGCTCCATTTGCGGGAAAAAAAAGAACATACATTTTATTTGGGTACAATGTCGCACGACAGCGTAATTGTCAAAGTAACGCATTGCGGTATAGCAAAAAATGGTCTGGTCATTAAGGGGTAAATCCTTCCAGGGCTTTAGTGGTTAACAAAGGTCATCTTTAATATAAAAAACAATCAATACATCCGATTAATACTGAGAGATGAATATTTAAGCAGTCTTCCATCTCTTTAGAGGCAGCAAAGTTTCTTGCAGACCTGACCCCACCCTAGGCGTGACATTCAGTATCCTTGAGCAATGCAAACTGCACTGTATTTCTGAGCACCAAATACGCCAGAATTTATGCTGCACAGGCTCAGGTGCCCATGAGCCATGAAGAACCAAGAGGTAGGCTCAGGAGGTAGAACCAAACTCTACCTTCATTGCAAAAGTCAAAATGTGCACAAAAAAAAAAAAAAATTTTTACATGGTGTTGTGACCAAAGGTAGCCCCTGCTACATTAAAGTGTTACATCTAAGCTTTGTGACAGGTTTACTTTGGCCCCTTTCACACTTGATTTTACCACGATTTTTGCAGCGATTTGGGATCAGTAAGACTTTGGTCCGACTTTGTTGCAACTTTGGCACAATGAAAACCTATTATAAAGTTGTACAGAAATAGTACAGAAATCGCATCTATATTATTCAGGTGCGTTTTGCATGAGACTTTGAGAGTTTAACATTGAAGTCTATGGACCTCAAGTTGCATCAAAGTTGGGCCAAAGCAATGCAAGGATTACTTTGAAGTCGTCCCGACTTGAAAGTCATACAGATATGAACGGTACTCATTGGAAACAATGGGGGAACGACTTATGCGACTTTGCAGTCCCAAATTGCAGGACAACTCGCACAAGTGTGAAAGGGGTCTTAAAATTACAAAAAAAAATACACAAAAAAGTGTAGCTGCAGCAAAGACCGATAAAAAATAAAATATTATTAAAATATAAAATATCACATTTGTTAACCACTTGCCGACCGCAGGTTGACGGCGACAAGGTGGTTCGTTATCGCAAATCGCCGTCATACGACGGCGGCTGCGATAATGCGCACTGTGAGCGCGCGCGCGCCGCCGGAGGCGCACCCGCGCGCTCACTGTGTTCGGGGAGGGCCAGGGAGCGGGTGCGGCGGCTTCGATTGCCGCCGGCTACCCGCGATGGCCCCCCCGGAGTGAAGGAATGGAGGTCCGTGTAAGTAAACACGGACCTCCGTTCTGTGAAGGGGGAAGGGCTGTGATCACAGCCTTCCTGTATACGGAGGCTATGACCACTTCCCTTCCCCAGCTAGGGCAGTCCCCACACAGTAAGAACACGCCCAGGGAACACAGTTAACCCTTAGAGCGCCCCCTGCAGGTTAACCCCTTCACGGCCAATGGCATTTACACAGTAATCAGTGCATTTTTATAGCACTGATCGCTGTATAATTGCCAATGGTCCCAAAAAAGTGTCAAAATGGTCCGACATGTCCGCTGAAATATCGCAGTACCGATGAAAATCGCAGATCACCGCCATTACTAGTAAAAAATAAAAACCCCAGAAATTATCATCCGTAAACGCGGCCACTTTTGCGCAAACCAATCTATAAACGCCGATTGCGATTTTTTTTTTATAGCAAATATGAGGAAGAATATAAATCGGCCAAAAACGGTGAAAAAAATGATTTTTTTTTTTGGATTTGTATTTTAGCAAAAAGTAAGAAATTTGGGTTTTTTTGCAAAATTGTCGCTCTTTTGTTTATAGCGGCGATCAGAAATGACGCAGAGGTGATCAAATACCACCAAAAGAAAGCTCTGTTTGTGGGAAAAAAAGGACGCAAATTTCGTTTGGGTACAACGTCGCACGACCGCGCAATTTTCAGTTAAAGCGACGCAGCGCCGAATCGCAAAAAGGGCTCCGGTCCTAAAGCTGGAAATCCTTCCGGGGCTGAAGTGGTTAAACAAAATCAGAGGCTCCAGTGGCTTAATGAAAAAATGTCTAATTGGCATATGCTAACAAGCTCTCCCCCAGGCAAATCATTAGCAGCCAAAGAGAATTGCATCAACTGACAGCGGACCTGCATAGTTTTTGCATTTCCCAAGATCCACAATTAACAGCTCAGAGAAGCTGGCACCCCTACAATCAGCACAAATAAAAATTCAGGTGTGTTTTTCTTTAGTGCCAAGTTTGTGATGTTTTGTGTCGCAAAAATTTACATTTGTGCTGCTTTTATTTTTAAGATATTAGCAATTGTTTTTTCCAGACTGACATCACCCAGCCCCCCTACAACAGCCAAAGGACACCAAACTAACTTACCTGTAATGCAGCCTCACCAGTATTCCCAGCAATTCAGCAAAAACTGAAAGAAACACATCCAAGTTTTTATTTGTGCTGACAGTAGGGGTGCAAAGTGGATGAGGATTGATTAAAAAAAAAAAAAACTTTTAGCAGCGCAAACGTAGCACTAACCAACAAGCCTGTTTTCGTGTCTTTCGGGTGTTGCAGGGGGGCTGAATGACCTTTGGTGACCTTTAATAAATCATTAAAAAAACAAAAACGATAAATGATAGAATGGAAATTTAAATGGCACAAACGTAGCACTAACCAACCAGCCCAGTTTTGTGTCCTTTGGCTGTTGTAGGGGGGCTGGGTGATGTCATAGTCTGGAAAAAACAATTGCTAATATCTTAAAAATAAAAGCAGCACAAATGTAAAGTTTTGCAGCACAAACATAGATAGCACTAAAGAAACACACCTGAGTTTGTTTGTGCTGATTGTAGGGGGGGTCAGCTTCGCTGAGCTAATTAGCTATGTTCCACATAGGATTAATGCTCCCTGGGTTGAGGGACCTTGTGTGACCCCCCAGGGGCTGAACCAGTCAAGCAGTGCTGAATTACTAAAAGGCCTCTGCAGTGGAAGAAATACAACCTCGCTGAAGGGAGACAAGCTCTTTTTCTGCAAGCATAATAAGCATAATGTAAAACCTAGGCTTGGTGCAAAGGTTATTATTTAACAGTATGCAGGCAAATTAGCGTAAAAGCTAATAAATTCTGGACTGTCAGATTGTAAGCAATGTATGTTCAATGGCATGTAAACAACCACCATTCCTCTGAGCATAGGATTTGTTTAACCACTTCCCATCCAGGCCATTTTTGGTGCTCCTCTTCTACATGTAAAAAAAGGGATTTTATTAAAACTTACCGTAAAATCCTTTTCTCCGAGTTCACTGACAGACGCAGCTTCTTCATTGACTTTGTGGGGTTGTATGCTTGTCCTACTAGGAGTTAACTAGGCAGGGAAAAGAAGCAGCTGGCCCCTCCCATGGGGGCCATCCTCTCTTCCTATATCAAACCCCCTCACAGCATAGCTCTTCAGTTCGCACACAAGCCGTACCAAAAACAGAGCCCAGAGGGGTGGGTGCTGCGTCTGTCAGTGAACTCGGAGAAAAGGATTTTACGGTAAGTTTTAATAAAATCCCTTTCTCTCCTTACGTTCACTGACAGACGCAGCTTCTTCATTGACTTTGTGGGGACGTCCCCAAGCTGTGTCAAAAGAGGGGTGGGTAAACCGCTAACAACAGTACCCAACTGAACCTCTGAAGAGGCGCCAGACGCGCCTACACTGCCGCCTGCAAAACTTTGCGGCCAAAAGCAGCATCCGTAGATGCAAACACATCAACTTTGTAAAACTTAATGAAAAGTGTGAACCGAGGCCCAAGTGGCCGCCTTGCACACCTGTGACACTGATGCCTGGTGTCTAAAAACCCAGGAAGTGCTAGCAGCCCGGGTAGAATGAGCCGTGACCGGAAAAGGGGGCATCTTGCCCCGCATGTGTCACGGTTTTCCTAATCCAATGAGAAATCGTAGCCGAAGAGGCCGCCAATCCTTTGCGCAGGCCCTCTGGCAGTACAACAAGGCATCAGCTTTTTGAAAGAAAGCTGTAGCAGTCAAATACACCCTTAGGGCCCTCACTACGTCCAAAGCATGCAACTCAAACTCTTTTGGGTGCGATGGCAAGGGCACAATGAGGGAAGAATATCTTCATTACTGTGAAATGAAGAAACCACCTTCGGAGGAGGGAAGGAGAGGTTCGCAAGACCGCCTTATCCTTATGTATGACTAAGTAGGGAGACTTGCACGATAGTGCTGTTAATTCCGACACCCGTCTGGCGGAAGTGATGGAAACCAAAAGGTCACCTTCTGTGACAGCAGTTGCAGAGGAATCTCCTTGATATTCTCATAAGGTGGCTTCTGATAACAGAAAGCTCCAAGTTTAGATCCCACGGAGCCATCGGAGTCCTCACCCGAGGCGCCACATGTCGCACACCTTGTACAAAGGTACGAATCAACGAGTGCGAAGCTAAAGGTCTCTGAAAGAGAATCGCCAGAGCCGATATCTGGCCCTTGAGTGTACTCAAAGCCAGATTTTTGTTCAGGCCCTGTTGTAAAAGTCAGGACCTTGGACACGACATAAGAGCGAGGGTTATAACCCTCCGCCTCGCACCAAGCTATGTAAGACTTCCAGGTGCGGAGATAAATCTTGCGAGAAGTATCCTTGCGAGCTTAAAACAAGGTAGGGATTACGGAATCGGCGACTCCCCTGTCCCTTAGCACCTGGAACTCAATAGCCAAGCCGTCAAAGCCAGCGAGGGTAAAGCAGGGTGCAAGATGGGTCCCCGAGACAGGAGATCGTCTCGCAGCGGGAGCCACCAAGGGGCGTCTGCCACCATTTGCACCACGTCGGCGTACCAAGTGCGCCGGGGCCAATCTGGAGTCACCAAGAATATTGGTATCCCCTCCGCAACTATTCTGCGTACCAATCGTGGACGCAGTCTTATCGGAGGGAAGACGTACAGAAGATAACGACCCCAGGAGGCCACCAGAGCGTCCGTGGCCACTGCCAACGGATCCTTTGTTCTGGACACAAAAGTTCTTGCTGTGTGATTGAAACGGGACGCCCTGAGATCCACGTCCGGCGTCCCCCATCTGCGGCAGTCTGATTGAACACCGCCAGGTGGAGGGACCACTCTCCCTGGTCCAGCGTCTGGCGGCTGTGCCTGCCAGTTCCCCACGCCTGGAAAATAAATGGCTGAGATCGCCGGAACGTGAAGTTCCGCCCAACGCAGTATCAGAGCTGCCTCCGCTGCAGCTGCTGGATTCTTCATGCCGCCCTGATGGTTCATGTACGCCACCGCTGAGGCATTGTCCGATCGAATTCAAATCAGACGACCCTGCAATCTCATTGTCCAGTGAAAAAAGGCACAATCTGATTGCTCTCAGCTCCGGAACGTTGATGGGGAGGCGAGCTTCCTGAGCCGCCCAACGACCCTGGGCGAATAGCTGCCCCAGGATTCCACCCCAGCCCGCAAGGCTGGTATCCGCGGTGACGATCACCCACTGAAGAGGCAGGAACGTCTTCCCCTGAGTTAGGGCTGAGTCCCGAAGCCACCAGGTCAGAGACGTTCTGGTCTTGGAGCTCAGACGGATCAGAAGGTCCAAGACCTAGGGGACCTGTCCCACTGGGCCAGGATTGCTTGCTAAAGGAGACGAGTGTGACTCTGGCAAATGGCATTGCCTCGGACAACGAGACCATGAGTCCCAGCACCCGCATACAAAACCGTAACGAAGACTGACGGTGTGATAAGAGGGTGCGCACTGCTGACAGTAAACACTGCAATTTGGCCGGAAGGAGGAACACCTTCACCAGTTCCGAGTCTAAAAAGAGACCCAGATACTTCAGGCGGCGGGATGTAGACACCGACGACTTCTTCAGGTACAGTAACCAGCCGAAGTCCAGTAATGAGGCCATTGTGATACTCACATTCTGCTCCAGAGCCAAGGCAGACCCCGCTCGCAGGAGCAATCGTCCGAGTATGCCACTACCCGCAATGCCACACTGGCGCAACAACGCCAACACCGGAGCGAGCAACATTGTGAAGACTCGGGGTGCTGAGGCCAGGCCGAAGGGGAGGCCACAAGAACATTGAGGTCTCCAACCGCAAAGCGCAGGAGCGCTGATGTCGTGGATGAATGGGTACATGGAGGTACGCATCCCTGATATCCAGGGATGCCAAAAAATTCCCCCTGATGGAGGGCGACCACGAGCGAGCGGATAGATTCCATCCGGAATTTTTTGTGCCGACATACCGGTTCAGGTCGTCAGGTCCGGTATAGGCCAAATCCCCCCCCCTGTGTTTTGGGGACCACGAAAGGATTCGAGTAGACCCCTTGAACCTCTCTCCTGGGAACACTGGTACGATCACCCCCTGGTCTGAGAGTGCTTGTACCGCCCCGAAGGGGGCCTCCCGGCATTCCTGCGGAAGCCCTAATTCGATGGGAAAAACCTGTCTGGGAGTAGAGTGATGAACTCTATCCTGTACCCGGTGGACACCTACCGGACCCAGCGGTCTGAAAAATGAGCCAGCCACCGGTCTGCAACCCCAGAATACGTTCCCCCACCCGACACCCGGGTGGGGGCAACCCATCAGGCTGAGGACTTGCCCTCCGCCTTTTCGGTTTTGCGCTGCCACTGCCGTCATCTGGCCCCTGCAGCGACCTTACTGGAGCCCAGGGCGCGAAGAAACTTCTGACCCGAGGGAGGGGGCCCCTGTCTACGGCGAAAAAACTCACGCCTCCGGGGCTCTGGGAGGAAGGCACTTACCCCCCCGTGAAATATTTAACGATCTCACCCAGCTGAGGACCGAACAGACGTCCACCCTGAAAGGGAGTCTGTGAGACCTTTTCTGGAAGCATGGTCACTAGACCAGAAAAACGCAACCAGAGTACCCGTCTAAGGATACAGCAACACTGCTACCCTGGATCGCATAGGCAGTAAATCAACGCCGCATCCCCATGGTACTGGAGACCTTGAAGCAAAAGGTCAGCCCTCTGCGGCATAACCAGCAGGTGGCCGCAGTCCAGAAGATTCTGGAGCTCCGTCATAAGCTCAGACAGATACAGCGCCGCCATGGCGAACATCAGGGCTGGTCGCAGAGCAGAGCCTGACACCAGGAAGAGCGACCTAAACCGTCTCTGTCTTTGGTAGCGGGGCCCTTCTTATGAAGCGACATAGGCGAGACACCAAGGCAACATCCTTTTATGTTTTTTCCTTTTTTTTTTTTTTTTAAAAACTTTTCTCAAGGGACAGCTTGTAGTGTGGGAGGAAACCGGATCACCGGGAGGAAACCCACATGCACAGGGAGGGCATGCAAAACTCAGGCAGGCCACGCCAGGAACTGAGCCAGCAAGTAATATGCTGCCAGGCGTAAGTTCCACTGCACTAGAAAGGAATGCTGCGGATGCCATTTACAACAAAAAAGGCGATCAGGAAAGAACAATCATAGGGTTAAGCCTTGGGTGCCCTAGGGGGCCTGAAGGACCACCCCACATGCGCAGAAATCAGTGATTCGCCATCCTGGCTAAATCGCATCGCAGTGCGATACCGCAGCTGCCGACCCCCGATTCCCTCACAAAAAAATCTTCCCTTGAAGGGCAAGGAGGAAGGGAACGCTTCTTGGATCACTAAAGACCGTCACAGCTGGTCCAGAAAAAGCCCTTTGCGCAGATAGCGCTCCTAGCATGTTATAATACATAGAAAGGGTTAAGGGCACCCCCACACAGCCGCACACCACCACCCCACAGTGCACCAGGGAAACCCAGGAGGACTGCACCCACCACCACCAGCACCCACAGGAGAGCCCAGCTATACTTGCTGTTTGCTGCTTGTACTGTGCAGATCGTCAGAAGAGCTGTGCCGCCCAAATCACCACCGTTCCACAGAGAAGGGAAATGCTGCAGACACGTGTATTTGCAGAGCATGCAGTCAAAATGGCCGCCCTTAACCACTAGAGGCCAAAACACACCTTCAGGGAACGTGCAGTACCGCAAACGGCCGCTCTGAGCACTAGAGGGAAAGTCCCATAGGCCCAAAATGTCCGCGGCTACGGCAAAATGGCGGCGGTGCGCCGCAAAATGGCGGTCGATCGCCGCATGGCGGCGAAATTTTGATACGAACGCCCAACGATCGCGGTGGTGCTGGGGGGGGGGGGCGGGAATCAAACGGTAACTCTATGCGTCCCACCAGTGGCTACCCAGTGAAGAAATTTTTGTTTTTCGGTCGTCGGGCCCCCCTTCACGCCCCTAAAAAGGGGGGAAGGCAGGGGCGCTCACTTATCACTCCGACGCCGCGGGTAGCCACCCGATCGCAGACTTTCCGCCTTCTCATGGACGGTATGCTGAAGGCATAACGTCGCCCTGCCGAATCGCATCCGCTAAAGGGCGCTAAAAAGGGGGGTTTACCCCGGGCCGCCCGCACGGAAAGGGCAGGATGCGGCGGGTCCACATGCAGCGGGACTGGCTTCGCATCATGTTGGCCAGGTCGGGGAAAATGAAGAGCTCGAGGACTCTCTATGCCCCGACCGGCTTCTTGATAGCAGATCAATTCGTTGATAGAAAAAAATAAAATAAAAATGGTCATAATCAGGACCGTAGTGCCCCTTGAAGAGAAGCCAGGTCAACTCCTTACGAACTAGGCAAAGAAACTGAAGAGCTATGCTATGAGGGGGTTTGATGTAGGAAGAGAGGACGGCCCCCATGGGAGGGGCCAGCTGCTTCTTTTCCCTGCCTAGTTAACTCCTAGTAGGACAAGCATAAAACCCCACAAAGTCACTGAAGAAGCTGCGTCTGTCAGTGAACGTAAGGAGAAATCATCATTTTTTCTTTCTTGCTAGAAAATTACTCAGGACTCCCAAACATTATATAGGTTTTTTTTTTTTTTTTAGCAGAGACTCTAGGGAATAAAATGGTGATCGATGCTAATTTTTTTATGTCACACAGTATTTGCGCAGGAATTTTTCAAACACTTTTTTTGGAAAAAAAAAAAAAAGTAAAGTTAAGCCCAATTTTTGTGTATATTATAAAAGATAATGTAACACTGAGTAAATAGATACCCAACATGTCATGCTTTAAAATTGCGAACACACGTGGAATCGCACCAAACTTCGGTACTTAAAAATCTCCATAGGCGATGCTTTAAAAATTTTTTACAGATTACCAGTTTAGAGTTACCGAGGAGGTCTTATGCTAGAATTATTGCTCTCGCTCTAATGCACACGGCGATATCTGACTTGTGATTTAAACGCCGTTTACATATGTGGGCGCGACTTACGTACGTGTTCGCTTCTGTGCACGAACGCTTTAAATTTTTTTTTTTCTTCTTATTTTTACACTGTCTCTTTAACCGCTTGCCGACCGCTGGTCGGCAATTGACGGCGACAAGGTGGCTCTATTGCGCAAATCTGCGAGATCGAGCCCAGTGAGCGTGCGCGCGCGCTCACTGTGTCCGGGGAGGGCCAGGGAGCGGGTGCGGCGGACTCTATCTCCGCTGGCCACGGTAAGTAAACACGGACCTCCGTTCTGTGAGGGGGGGAAGGGCTGTGATCACAGTCTTCCTCTACATAGAGGCTGTGATCACTTCCCTTCCCCAGCTAGGACAGTCCCCCCACAGTTAGAACACGCCCAGGGAACACAGTTAACCCTTAGAGCGCCCCCTGCAGGTTAACCCCTTCACTGCCAATGGCATTTACACAGTAATTAGTGCATTTTTATAGCACCGATCGCTGTATAAATGCCAATGGTCACAAAAAAGTGTCAAAATGTTCCGACATATTGCAGTACCGCTAAAAATCGCAGATCGCCACAATTACTAGTAAAAAATAAAAAAATATATAAAAACCCCAGAAATGAATTATCATCAGTAAACGCGACCACTTTTGCGCAAACCAATCAATAAACGTCGATTGCGATTTTTTTTTATCACAAATATGAGGAAGAATATAAATCGGCCAAAACCGATGAAAAAAAATGTTTTTTTATATATTTTTTTTGGATTTGTATTTTAGCAAAAAGTAAGAAATTTGGGTTTTTTTGCAAAATTGTCGCTCTTCTTTTGTTTATAGCGGCGATCAGAAATGACGCAGCGGTGATCAAATACCACCAAAAGAAAGCTCTATTTGTGGGGAAAAAAAGGACGCAAATTTCGTTTGGGTACAACGTCGCACAACCGCGCAATTTTCTGTTAAAGCGACGCAGTGCCAAATCGCAAAAAGGGCTCTGGTCCTAAAGGGGGAAATCCTTCCGGGGCTGAAGTGGTTAAAAAAATCTTTTTGGATGACTTTTATTCCTATTACAAGGAATGTAACCATCTCTTGTAATGGGAATAGTGGAAGACAGGTCCTTTTTTATGGAGAGATGTGGGGTCAATAAGACCCCCACATCTCTCCTCCAGGCTGGAAAGACAAAGATCAAAAAAAAAAAAAGAACAACGATCCCGGCCTTTCCAGCCGCTTCCGCACCCAGAGCAGGTCATAAATGCTGTCTGAGCTGCGCATGTGTGGCTCAGATCACATTAACCAGACCTCTAGGGCCTCTTCTGTTATAAAAAGTCTGTCTGGCAGTGGGTTTTTACACAAGAGAGTTTACTATCACTTTAACCACTTCAGCCCCAGATTTCCCACCTTAGGACCAGAGCACTTTTTGTGATTCGGCACTGCATCGCTTTAACTGACAATTGCGCGGTCGTGTGACGTTGTACCCAAACAAAATTTGCGTCCTTTTTTTCCATACAAATAGAGCTTTCTTTTGGTGGTATTTGATCACCTCTGTGTCATTTCTGATCGCCGCTATAAACAAAAAAGGAGTGATAATTCTGAAAAAAGAAAAAATATTTCTTAGTTTTTGCTGAAATACATAAAAAAAAAAAAAATATATATATATATATATATATATATATAAAAGCAAAATTTATTCATCAGTTTTGGCCGATTTATATTCTTCCTCATATTTCTGGTAAAAAAAAAAAAAAAAAATATCACAATCTGCGTTTATTGATTGGTTTGCGCAAAAGTTGCTGCGTTTACAAACCATGAGAATTAATTTCTGGCATTTTTACAATTTCTTTTCTTTTTTTTTACTAGTAATGGCGAGGATCTGCAATTTTTATCGGGACTGTGATATTGGGACGGACATGTCGGACATTTTTGACACACTTTTAGGATTAATGACATTTATACAACGATCAGAAATTTAAATAGCCCCCGATTACTGTGTAAATGTCATTGGCAGAGAAGGAGTTAACCTACAGGGGGAGATCTAGGGGTTAACTGTGTTCCCTAGGCGTGTTCTAAATGTGAGGGGACAGGGCTGCCAGGGGCATAAGAGATCTAACTGATCCCAGTGACAGGGACCTGTAGATCTCTAACATGCCGCCTGACAGAGCGGGGAACCATCTTTACATCTTAGTAGGGCTTTAACTAATGATTTTTTTCATAAATTGATTAGTTGGTCGATTATTGTTTTGATTAATTGGATAATAACCTAACAAAAAAATGTGGTGTATAATTTAGTGAATATTTAAAGTTTAAAAAAAAAAGGCAATTTATTCTTAAATAGCTCTATGCAGTGGTAAATATAAATAACCAACTATGTGGTTAGGGAGCAAAATCTGTAAACCACTCTGAGAATAACAGACAGAAGCATATATATAATAATAAATACACCCAGAAGTAGGATATACGGGCATTTTAACTAGGTGTCAGACAAGAAGCTATATGAAGGGTGGAAGGGAGAAATCTTTTATATTAAAGTAATGCTAAAAGCAGAGGCTTTTTCTTTTCCATCGATATGATCATTTTAAATATAATGCACAATACTGGTAAAAGTTGACTTTAAATGTAATTGTAATGCCTTCTATTACCTCCAGTCTATCAGCCTCCACCTTCTCTGGGTTCAGATGCCGATCTTCTTGAACACAGTCTTTAAAGTAATGTTTTTTAAAATAACAAATATGTTATACTTGCCTGCTCTGTGTAATGGTTTTGCACAGAGCGGCACTGATTATCTTGTTCTGGAGTCCCTCATCAACGGCTTCTGGCTCCTCCTGCCTTCAGAGTGCCCCAATATCAAGCTGCAAAGTATAGTATAGAGAGTCCCTATTGCAAGGTAAAATAACTTCTATCTTTTGGAACCACTCACTTCCTGCTCAGGACTACATGTCCCATGAGGCATTGCTCCTCACACATTCACAAGTTCTCGGGCACTTACTGACATTTATGGACAGTGTACTGAGCTGTATGTGTGCTGCACTGTATTTCCTGATATGTAAACAAATAATGCATTCTGTACGCAGGCCAACTAATCGGCTGGCCGATTAATCGATTATGAAAATAGTTGACAACTATTTTAATAATCGATTAGTTGTTTCGGCTCTACATATTAGAAGCGCCACGTGTGGGAGCCATCGGTAACGGCACGGCCCAATAGAAACGGCCCGTTTCTTCAGTGCGCATGTGCCAATGACGTCGGGACATGCAAATACAGGGAGTGTCTCCTAAACTATGCAAGTTTAGGAGATATTCCCGGGACCTACAGGTAAGTGTTATTATAGGCTTACCTGTAGTTTAAAGTGGTTGTCCAGAGTTGATACATGCAATATGTATCGGTACATCCCCCCCACGGTAAATACTGCATAATTGTTATTTTTTTCTTTATAAATTGGACTTTATTTACCGCATACAAGAATGTATGCAAAAGAGTAATATGATACACTTATTGCATGCGGTAGAGCTTTGAAAATTTACCCCAATCTCCCTAACTGGGACAGCAATAAAAACTGACCACTGTTAAAAAAAAAATCATCTCTGCTCTATCCAAAATGTAAAAGAAAAAAAATTACAACTTTAGGTTTTCAATGCAAAGCATTTTCTGAATGAGCAGCCAACCTCCTTTATTCTCAATACATCAGCTCAGCACCGGACCCAAAAGCAAGTGGAGATTTCCATGTTTTCAGCTTCCGGGGGCACGGCCCAGGTATGGTGTATGCATAGATATATCTGTCCAAGCTAATGTAATTATATAACAATCAACCGTGCCTGGAATTCTCCTTTAACCTCCTCCCATCCGCGCCATAGCCGAATGACGGCTACAGCGCGGCTCTAAAATGCCGGGAGGACGTCTATAGACGTCCTCCCATTTGGCTCGTGCTGGGCGCGCTCCCGCAGGCGGCGCGCGCACATGCCGCCGCACGCTGCGGGAGCGTGCCCGCGGGTCGGGAGGACCCGATGTTCGCCGGAGACCCACGATCTCCTTACAGAGAGGAGGAACGGGGAACCGCCGAAGTAAACACGGCGGTTCCCCGTTCTGTGAGGGGGGGGGGGGGCATGCCAGATCTACTGATCCCTGTCACTGGGATCAGTTAGATCTGTCATGCCCCTGCCAACCCCGCCCCCCCCCCCACAGTTAGAACACACCCAGGGAACATAGTTAACCCCTTCACTGCCCCCTGCAGGTTAACCCCTTCACTGCCAATGACATTTATACAGTAATCAGTGGACATTTAAATTTCTGATCGCTGTATAAATGTCATTGGTCCCAAAAAAGCATCAAAAGCGTCCGACATGTCCGCCCCAATATCGCAGTCCTGATAAAAATTGCAGATCGCCATTACCAGTAAAAAAAATAAAAACGCCATAAATCAATGTCCATAGTTTGTAGGCGCTATAACTTTTGCGCAACCCAATCAATAAACGCAGATTGCGATTTTTTTTACCAAAAATATGTAGAAGAATATATATCGGCCAAAACTGATGAATAAATTTTTTTTTTTATTTTTGGATATTTATTATAGCAAAAAGTAAAAAAAAGGGATTTTATTATAACTTACCGTAAAATCCTTTTCTCCGAGTTCACTGACAGACGCAGCTCTTCTTGACTTTGTGGGGTTTTATGTTGGGGTGTTTCAGTTCTTCTCGACGCAGACAGTCACTTGAGCCTCTTTTCCTAAAATGCCATTCAATATTATTTTAGGGAAAAAAAATGAAAAACGATATTATTTATAGGTTTTTATTTTTTTTTTTAAATAAGTAGTCAAAACCGGCTATATATAAGAA
>BLSH010468313.1:644715-654724 GCA_018402905.1 Glandirana rugosa | reverse complement strand
CGGCTCCTCTCCCTTCTCACAGCTGGCCAGGTTGGGGGGGGGGGGGGGAGAAACCCCTGTTCAATGCGGAACACATCTGCGTATTAGATGCGTCCCCATTGAACAAAATGTGCCTGGAATTCGCACCGCACTGCACAGAAAATGCACACGTAGCTGCTGGCAATAATCGCATGAAAAATCTGACATGCTGGTTGTACCCAAGTCGATCGATGGATTTACTTGGGTACAACCATCCTGTCCATACATGGTTAGAATCTTGGCTGGTTCAGCAGGGAACCAGCCGAGATGTGAACCACCTATAGCAGGCTTTAGCTTAGATGTGAAATTGATGGATTCCACATCCTTTTGAAGTGTGTAATGGTCAGTTTTAGAGAGGAAGAGAAACAGTGTATTAGCAAAAAGAAGTTTCAATTTTAGGATGCAGTCACTGATCGGCTAATAATTTGCCAACCAGTCAAAATTTCAGCTGTCTATGGGGCCACAAAACTGCAGACAGCTCCAGATACTTACAGATCTGTAATCATGTGACAATTACTGCTGACCACTCCTGATAATACTACTTGCCTGGCTCTCCTGTACAATCAGTTGGTTCTCCCCGATCAGCAAGTATTAGGCTTCATACACACAGGACGTTAAACGTCCTAAAAATGTCAGTGATTTTTTTCAGCTTTTTTGTGGCAACGTTATTGAGCGTTTTTAGCGCTGGCGTTTTTTTTCTTTCAATGGATACAAAACGTCCAAAAAGATTGGTTAGTGGCGTTATTGAATGTTTTTGGGCGTCAGAGCGTTTTTACAGCTGCAAAACGTCTCTCAGAACCCTCTGGTCTTGGGTTTTTTTTTACAGCTCAAAAACGTCACTGCTAAAAAACAGTAGATAACAGCCTATGTGTGCATGGACACCTAGGACAACATGGACACCTAGGACAACATGGACACCTAGGACAACATGGACACCTAGGACAACATGGACACCTAGGACAACATGGACACCTAGGATAACATGATGGAGAGTTTAATGACTGTAGAAAAAAAAACGTCTGCAGATAAAAACAGTTGCTGTAAAAACGTCCTGTGTGCATGAGGCCTTAAAGATCAGAACTTCTTACTCCTCCTGATCTGTTTGCTGGCAATGATGCCGACACCAAAACTCAAAAATAGAAAAAAAAAGGACCGGCAACTAGCATTTCTAGAAGGTGCTCCATAATGGTAGTCTCCATTTCCTGCAAACAAATGCACCAGATAAAGATGATCTGTAGCATAGCTGGGTCTTTAGGGCCCTTTCACACCGGCTGTCTGACCAGGTCCACCCGTTTTTCAGGCCTCCATTCACCCCTATGGAGCGGCGAATGTTCAATTATCCAATCCGATTCGGTCTGCAAAATCCATACGGATGGTGCTCCTATTTTCCATCCGTCTGGCGGATCAAATGAAAACGGACAGGCGGTCCCTTTTCATCCGATCTCCCCATAGAGGAGAGCGGGACTGGGTCAGTGTCAGATCTGCTCAGTAAGCGGAGACAGACCGGTCTTCCGCCTGCTCAGTGGGGATCAGTGGAGCGACCCCGCCCAGGCAAGCGGATCCCGGCAAACTGAGGCACCCCCGTGTGAAAGGGGCCTTAGACTGGGGGAGAGGAGAGGTACCTGTGATACACTTGTGTTATAAAGTATATCTATGCTCCGGCTCCAAGGACTTTGCTGTGGAAAGTTTGCAGCTTGCATGGTTCTACTTCCAGCATGCCGCTCTCTATCCAGCCAATCACCAACAATATTTTCAGACGTCTGTGGGTCAA
This sequence comes from Glandirana rugosa, assembly GCA_018402905.1. Lineage (NCBI taxonomy): Eukaryota > Metazoa > Chordata > Amphibia > Anura > Ranidae > Glandirana > Glandirana rugosa. The sequence goes on along the minus strand of BLSH010468313.1, from coordinate 652,935 downwards.
ACCATTCTGGGTACCTTTCCCTCTACTGGTAAGAAAGCAACTTGTATACTACATTTACAAACAAGGAATTTAGAGAAGTAAACAATCATCACAATAATGACTGGTACACACAATAAGATTATCAGGCGAATGATCGTCCGTTTTTTTACGCATGCTAATCTCAGATAGAATCGCAAGAGTTTACTTTAGTCACGAAAATTCTCATACGACAGAATAAAAAAAATCAGAAGCGATGTGATCTGTTGTAGTGTATTTGTATTGCATTTTCAAAAGACAACTGTACTGATGAAACAAAAATCATACGATTGGGCACCGTGCGAGAATTTTATTCCTGCATGTCCAATCGTAAAATATCGGATGAACGGTCATGATAGACTCTCGAAAGCTCTGTACTAACGATCAGATTATCGTGCGATCGCTTCAAAAGTGGTATTTTCCGTACGATTTTCAGATCATGTGTATTAGGCTGTTGGAGTCTCACAACAGTCTTCAAATGATAAACATGATCTCCCTGTCCTCTGCATATCAATGGCCATAATTAACAGTCCGTCTCCTCCAAACAGGGCGCAGCATCTACCAATTCACTGGGCACAATAGGACACCAAGTAGATTAGAATTAAAATGATTAAAGTGCATTTAGACCTCAACAGGGGTTCCATTTACATTGAAAATGTTTTGTTTTATCTGTACGATTAGAACAAAAAAAAAAATACCTGTGGATTCTTCCAGAAATCTGTTTCCTACCTATCCTTAATGTCATTAGAAAGTTTCTTAGAACACCTCACCCTTTAAGGATATACTTTAAGGCCTCATACACACGGACGTTTTTTGCAGCTCTCCATGTTAGTCAATGGCCCCATAAAAACGTCGGCGTTTTTGAGCTGTAGGTGGCGTCGGCGTTAGTGAGCAGAAAGTAGAACCCATCGCGTTCTGAGGCTGTAACGTGTTGACGTTTTTTGACGCCGACGCCACAAAACGCCAACAAACGCCACCTAATATTGTACCGGCGTTTTTTGACGCCAACGTTAAGGTTTAAAAATAGAGGGATGATTTCTTTTTAAAAACGCCTATTGACGCCGACGCTCACTAACGCTCAAAAACGCCAATGCATAACGCCGAAAAACGTCGACTTTTTTTCCTTGACGTTGGACCCGACGTTTTGTTTATTTTTTTAGATACGCCCGTGTGTATGAGGCCTAAAGCACATAAATAGGCAAAAAAGTTAGTAGCGAAGAGCTAAAACTTGTGCCAGGTTAGTTCTTCGGTCTCTGTGTATCACTGGGGCAATTCTCCTTCACTTCCTGTCTAAGAGACGCAAAAGAAGGTTGTTGCAAATTTCACAAAGTTACGCAAATTCCCTTTTCTTACGCCTGGTACACTATCATTTTTTTTTTTCGTTCAATCCAGCGGGCTGAACGTAAAACAAAACAAAAACCACAAAAAAACAAAACTGAGGAGCCCAGAAGGAGTTTGCTGTACTAATTATCCAATGTTAGTACTGCGAGCTCCTTGCTGAGCTACTGTGTTCTGACAGGGTAACTGAACCCCGCCCCATAAGAAAACACCAGTCAGCACTTGCAGCCATTGGCTGCCAGTGTTCCGTCAGAATCGGCGACCAGTCAGATTAGGTAAGGGAAGTGACGTTCCATCACTACACCGCAGCAGCCATCTTGGTACACCCCACACTCGGCCACAGTAATGCTCTTTACACGCGATACAACGGTCGTATAACCGCTTGTTGGTACGACCAAGTTTTCTAGTCTGCTCATACAACTCCCCTTGTACGACCGTCGTATGTCGACTGTTCTAATCGCGCATACGAACGATCGATTTCGCATACAACGGCCGTTAGTACGACCTGTTGTATACGATCGTCGTCCCGTGTGTACGAGGCATTAGCCTGCAGCCAAGTCTTGCATTTCACACTTATTACCAGTAAACTCAGCTTCTATAGGGAAATACAGTATTTTGAATTCCGTTAGACTGTTTTGATGTTGAATTTTAAAAGCAGCGGTGTTCTGTCAGATCAGCAGGCTTGCTGCTGCTTTTAAAATTCATCATCAAAACAGTCTGACGGATTTCAATACGCTGTATTTCAACACAGTGGCGGATGGTGTTTTTTTCTTTTGGGGGGGAATCAAACAACGCCTGCCAGGCTGTCGGTCGGGTCACCCGCATCCCCCCCACGGGCAGTCGGTCGCTCATCCAGTCCCACACTTACCCCATCTAGGTCGTGTGCGGGCAGCGGCTTCCGTCGCGCCTCCTCCTCTGCATCACGGCGGTTTCCATACTGAGTCCCCTCCATCCTCCTAGGCGTCAAATAGGATCGCCTGTCCTTTCAGCCAATTGGGTAACGGGTCTCAGGACCCGCTTCCCGTCTGGCTAGGAGGAGCATCAGCGTGACAATAGTGAATATTTTTAGCGGCCACTGTGTCAATATATAAGCTCAGTTTACAGTTAAAAATAAGTGTGAAGTGCAAGACTTGGGTGGGTGGAAAAAGATGTCCGCTGCCGCATTCTGACTGCAAGCTTACTGCGGCTGAGTGCGGGGTGTAGCAAGATGGCCATTGCAGTGTTGTGACGGAACATCACTTCCGTCACCTATTCTGATGATTTTCCAGCATGGCCAGGCTCATGTACACATGGGCCAAATGTTGGCTAGTCTCTGTTGAACCGGCCAATATTCGTCACGTGTGTACCAGGCGTCCCCTTGGTTTATTGAGAGGGATTGAGGGGGAAATCCAAAACTTTTAGAGTAGTCTCCAGAGGTGAGGGGAAACAATGGTCACCAAGCCACACAGAGGGGTGAATCTCCCCAGTGAGGATACAGCATTAAATACTTGATAGAAGGTCTAACCTCTCCACACCATATCCAAAACTAGTTGGGGGGGGGGGGGTATGCCTGCTATCGTTGCTGCAAAAAGCCTCTTCCTCCAGCCCTGTAACTGAAGGTCAGTGCCTGTTGTGGGCTGAAGAAAGCCTGCAGAAGCCAAAACATTGCAACCACAATCCATTCACTGTTGACAGCTGCAATGCTGTGCAGACTCCAATGCAAAACATTAATAGATACACATTTTCTATCAACGCGAGCACATTATTCATTTTTTCTGCAAAAGGTGGAGTTATAGTTGAACCTGCAGTGTGGAAAGGCCCCACAAGGGTGATGGTTTTCTGCTGCTTGGAGTAGGGCTCTAACAGACACTTTTTAACTTTCGGCAAGCTTCATCCATAATAGTCTCTTCTACAGGGATGAAGGTTTTCACAGGTTACAGAAAGTTACATCGTACACAATCTGTACTTCCAATGACATCATTCAGAAGACCCGGAAACCAATTTAAAGTTATACTTTTTACTGATTATACTGACACTGTGTGCAGAACAAGAGTCAAAATCAGAGGATTGGCTGAAATCTCCCGTCTGCGATTAAAAGATCAGTATTGGAATTTCCTGTCCTTCCCACCAAATGATCAATAATGGGATCAGAACTGGGATCTTTTGTACTCTCTGATGATCACCTATACTGATCATCTGTACAGTCCATAGATGCCGATCATCTACAGGCCATAGATGCCGATACTGATCATCTACAGACCATAGATGCCGATACTGATCATCTACAGACCATAAATGCCGATACTGATCATCTACGGACCATAAATGCCGATACTGATCATCTACGGACCATAGATACCGATAACGATCATCTACAGACCATTGATGCCGATACCGATCATCTACAGACCATAAATACCGATACCGATCATCTACAGACCATAAATGCCGATACCGATCATCTACAGACCTTGGATGCCGATAATGATCATCTACAGACCATAGATGCCGATACTGATCATCTGTAGACCATAAATGACGATATTGATCATCTGTAGACCATAAATGACGATATTGATCATCTACAGACCATAAATGCCGATACTGATCATCTGTAGACCATAAATGCCGATACTGATCATTTACAGACCATAGATGCAGATACTGATCATCTATAGACAACAGATTGCGATAATGATCATCTACAGACCATAGATGTCGATACTGATCATCTACAGACCATAGATGCCGATACTGATCATCTACAGACCATAGATGCCGATACTGATCATCTGTAGACCATAAATGACGATACTGATCATTTACAGACCATAGATGCCGATACTGATCATATGTAAACCATAAATGACGATACTGATCATCTACAGACCATAAATGCCGATACTGATCATCTGTAGACCATAAATGCCGATACTGATCATTTACAGACCATAGATGCAGATAACGAAAATCTATAGACAACAGATTGCGATAATGATCATCTACAGACCATAGATGCCGATACTGATCATCTACAGACCATAGATGCCGATACTGATCATCTACAGACCATAAATGCAGATTACCATCTACAGACCATAGATGCCGATACTGATCATCTGTAGACCATAAATGCCGATACTGATCATCTACAGACCATAGATGCAGATAACGATCATCTATAGACAACAGATTGCGATACTGATCATCTACAGACCATAGATGCCGATACTGATCATCTACAGACAATAGATGCCGATACTGATCATCTGTAGACAATAGATGCCGATACTGATCATCTATAGACCATAGATGCCGATACTGATCATCTGTAGACAATAGATGCCGATACTGATCATCTATAGACCATAGCTGCCGATACTGATCATCTGTAGACAATAGATGCCGATACTGATCATCTACAGACCATAAATGCCGATACTGATCATCTACAGACCATAAATGCCGATACTGATCATCTGTAGACAATAGATGCCGATACAGATCACCCATAGATCCCGATACTGATCATCTACAGACCATAGATCCCGATACTGATCATCTATATGGCAGCACAGTGGCTAAGTGGTTAGCACTTCCACATTGTCAGCACTACGGTCATCAGCTAGAACCCCAACCATGGCACTACCTGGATCTCCTGTCTATGGGTGATGGTTACAGGGATCCCTTCTTTAAAAGTGATCAGTGTTGGGATCTCCCATCTATGGGCGATGGGCTCAGGGATCCCTTCTGTCTATAGGTGATGGGTGCAGGAATCCCTTCTGACTATAGATGAAGAGGATCCCTTCTATCTATAGGTGATGGCTGTAGGTATCCCTTCTGTCTATAGGTGATGGGTGCAGGGATCCCCTGTCTATAGGTGAACAGAGTAGGGATCTCCTCTCTATAGGTGAATGGATCTCCTATCTATAGATGGGTGCAGGGATCTCCTGTCTATAGGTGATGGATCCCTTCTGCCTATACGTGTGGTGATCTTCTGTCTATAGGTGACCGGTGTAGGGATCTCCTGTCTATAGGTGATGAGTGCATGGATCTCCTGTCTATAGGTGTAGGGATCCCTTGTCTATAGGTGCAGGGATCTCCTGTCTAGGTGATGGGTGTAGGGATCCCTTCTGTCTCTAGGTGACGGGCGCATGGATCCCCTGTCCATAGGTGATGGGTGCAGAGATCTCCTGTCTATAGGTGACCAGTGTAGGGATCTCCTCTCTATAGGTGATGGGTGTAGGGATCTCCTGTCTATAGGTGATGGGTGTAGGGATCTCCTGTCTATAGGTGACGGGTGTAGGGATCTCCTGTCTATAGGTGATGGGTGTAGGGATCTCCTGTCTATGGGTGTAGGGATCTCCTCTCTATAGGTGATGGGTGTAGGGATCTCTTCTCTATAGGTGATGGGTGTAGGGATCTCCTGCCTATAGGTGATGGGTGTAGGGATCTCCTGCCTATAGGTGATGGGTGTAGGGATCTCCTGTCTATAGGTGATGGGTGTAGGGATCTCCTGTCTATAGGTGATGGGTGTAGGGATCTCCTGTCTATAGGTGTAGGGATCTCCTCTCTATAGGTGACGGGTGTAGGGATCTACTGTCTATAGGTGATGGGTGTAGGGATCTCCTCTCTATAGGAGACGGGTGTAGGGATCTCCTCTCTATAGGTGATGGGTGTAGGGATCTCCTCTATATAGGTGATGGGTGTAGGGATCTCCTCTCTATAGGTGATGTGTGTAGGGATCTCCTGTCTATAGGTGATCGGTGTAGGGATCTCCTGTTTATAGGTGATGGGTGTAGGGATCTCCTCTATAGGTGATGGGTGTAGGGATCTCTTCTATAGGTGATGGGTGTAGGGATCTCTTCTCTATAGGTGACGGGTGTAGGGATCTCCCCTCTATAGGTGACGGGATCTCCTGTCTATAGGTGATGGGTGTAGGGATCTCCCCTCTATAGGTGATGGGTGTAGGGATCTCCTCTCTATAGGTGATGGGTGTAGGGTATCTCGTGTCTATAGGTGATGGGTGTAGGGTATCTCCTCTCTATAGGTGACGGGTGTAGGGATCTCCTCTCTATAGGTGACGGGTGTAGGGATCTCCTCTCTATAGGTGACGGGTGTAGGGATCTCCCCTCTATAGGTGACGGGATCTCCTGTCTATAGGCGACGGGTGTAGGGATCTCCTGTCTATAGGTGACGGGATCTCCCCTCTATAGGTGATGGGTGTAGGGATCTCCTCTCTATAGGTGATGGGTGTAGGGATCTCCTCTCTATAGGTGATGGGTGTAGGGATCTCTTCTCTATAGGTGATCGGTGTAGGGATCTCCTGTCTATAGGTGATGGGATCTCCTCTATAGGTGATGGGTGTAGGGATCTCCCCTCTATAGGTGACGGGATCTCCTGTCTATAGGTGACGGGATCTCCTGTCTATTGGTGACGGGATCTCCTGTCTATTGGTGACGGGATCTCCTGTCTATAGGTGACGGGTGTAGGGATCTCCTCTATAGGTGATGGGTGTAGGGATCTCCCCTCTATAGGTGACGGGATCTCCCCTCTATAGGTGACGGGACCTCCTGTCTATAGGTGATGGGTGTAGGGACCTCCTGTCTATAGGTGATGGGTGTAGGGACCTCCTGTCTATAGGTGATGGGTGTAGGGATCTCCTGTCTATAGGTGATGGGTGTAGGGATCTCCTCTCTATAGGTGATGGGTGTAGGGATCTCCTCTCTATAGGTGATGGGTGTAGGGATCTCCTCTCTATAGGTGATGGGTGTAGGGATCTCCCGTCTATAGGTGACGGGTGTAGGGATCTCTCCTCTATAGGTGATGGGTGTAGGGATCTCTTCTCTATAGGTGACGGGTGTAGGGATCTCCTGCCTATAGGTGTAGGGATCTCCCCTCTATAGGTGTAGGGATCTATGGCGGGTTGATGATCACAGGTGGGGATGAGGTCCCCCCTGCAGACAAATAGTCACCTTCATTCTGGTACATCATGCCGATGGTCCCCCCGGTGTTCACCACCAGCACTCTGGCCTCGCTGGCCAGGCCGTTCAGACTCTCCAGGGATCCGGACAAGCTCTGGCTCTTGGACAGCTTCCTCTTGCGGGGGTTCTGTGCCACCCGAGGGGTCCCGGCGCCGGAGGTCTGCAGGGAGCAGCCGGCCATGGCTTCTTGCTCCAGCAGGTCCAGGTGAGTGTGGGAGAGCGCCTTGGAGAGCCGGGACACCGGGGTGCCTCTGGGGAGGATGCCATTCTTGTCCTCCTCCTCCATTACGATCGCCTGCGGACACCAGAAGTCACAATCACACGCCCCGCCCACCACCTCTGGCTACACGTGTGAGATAAACACCCCCCCCCCCTCTGAGGTCACGGGAGCACCACACACCCCCTCCGGGGGGAACCGCCCCCACAACGGGGGCCAATCACCGAGCGGGGACGTGGTTTGTTGTGGGTGGAGGAGTGGCCGCTCTCCATCAATGCTACCCACGTGTTCCCTCTGTCTGCAGGGGGGGGGGAAGGGAGATGCAAGAGCTGAGTGAGAGGTGTGCATGGATCTTACAGTCACCGTATCTGTATATAAAATATATATATTATTTTCTGCAGAAAACAAGGCGCAGTATACAAAAGGCTCTGTGCATTCCATGAACGTGCATTGTGCTTGCATGGCCATTATTTGTTAATGAAACGTCAAACACAGCAAGCAAACGTGGGTTTTGCCACATGAACTCCATGAGCTACACTGCCATCCATAGGGCAGCCCACTGAAATCAAGAAAATGCTCCTAGACGGTGGCAGCTGGTGCTACACTTTTCCTGAGGGGAGGAGGCGGCGGGGGCAAACAAACCGCCCCCCCCCCCCAGGGGAGTCCTTTTCACATCGTGGTCGACGG
>BLSH010468313.1:591673-608863 GCA_018402905.1 Glandirana rugosa | reverse complement strand
CTCGCTGGAGGCACTGGCACGATCACCCCTTGGTTCGAGTGCTTGTAAAGCCCCAAAGAGGGCCGTCCGGCGTGCCTGCGGGAGCCCTAAGTCAAAGGAAAGAACCTGACTGGTGGCAGTGTGTTGAACTCAGAAACGTCCCCCTCCCGAAGCCCGGGCGGAGACAACCCATCAGGATGAGGTTTGTCCTCCGCCTTGTTGGTTTTGCGCTGCCACTGCCGGCACCCAGCCCCTGCAGCGACCTTACCGGAGCGGGTCCCTTTACCCGCTACGCACGGGGCGCGAAAATACCTCTTTTGACCCGAGGTAGGGGGCTCCTGTCTACGGCGAAAACTCACGCCTCCGGGGCTCTGGGAGGAAGGCACTTACCTCCTGTGAATCTTTTATGATCTCACCCAGCCGTGGACCGAATAGACGTCCACCCTGAAAGGGAAGGTCTTTTCTGGAAGCATGGTCACCGGACCAAAAACGCAACCAGAGTACCCGACTGAGGATACAGCAACACCGCTACCCTGGATCACATAGGCAGTAAATCAACGGCCGCATCACCAAGGTACTTGAGACCTCGGAGCAAGAAGTCAGCCCTCGGCGGCGTAGCCAGCAGGCGGCCGCAGTCCAGAAGATTCTGGAGCTCCGTCATAAGCTCAGACAGATATTGCTCCGCCATGGCGAACGTCAAAGCTGGCCGCAGAGCCTGCCACCAGGAAGAGCAACCTTAACAGCGCCTCTGTTTTGCCAGCGGGGCCCTTGAATGCAGGAACCCCTTCCAGAGGACTGGTCGTTGTCTTAGTAAAGCGACCATAGGCGGGACACCAAGGCGACTCCCATTTCTTTTTTTTTTTTTTTTTTAAACTTTCCTCAAGGGATAGTGAGCAGCGAACAGTTTGGACCCAAGTCCCTTGGAGTGTGGGAGGAAACCCACGCATGCACAGGGAGGACATGCAAACCTCAGGCAGGTCATGATTAGGATCTTTGCCAGCAAGCATTACGCTGCCAGGCACAAGTTCCACTGCGTTAAAAGGAGTGCTGCGGACGCTGCCATTTGCAACAAACAAGGCGATTAGGAAAAAGATCATATGGGTAAGCCTTGGGCGCCCTAGGGGGCCTGGAGGACCACACCACATGCACATAAATCAGCGATTCGCCATCCTGGCTCAATCGCATCGCAGTGCGATACCAATTATAATCGCAGCTGCCGTCTCCTGATCCTCTTCTCCGTCCGAGGGACCTTCCGGATCAAAAAAATCCTCCCTTGAAAAGCAAGGAGGAGGGGGACGCTTCTTGGGGGGCCTGTTGGTGACATCCGCCCTGGGGAAAATCACTAAAAAGCGTCACAGCTGGTCCAGAAAAGCCCCTTGCGCAGATTGCGCTCCTAGCATGTTCAGCTCCCTTAGGAACACATAGATGCATAGAAAGGGTTAAAGGCACCCACCACACAGCCGCACACCACCACCCCACAGTGCACCAGGGGACCCAGGAGGACTGCACCTGCCGCCACCAGCACCCACAGGAGAGCCCAGCTATACTTGCTGTTTGCTGCATAACCCTGAGGATCGTCAGAAAGCCGCGCCGTCAGGAGCACACACCGTTCCAAAGTGAAAGTAAAAAGCTGTAGGCACGTTTTTTGCATGAGCAGGGAATCCAATATGGCCACCGTTGAACACTAGAGGCCGAAAAACACCTGCAGGGAACGTGCAGTACCGCAAATGGCCGCTCTGAGCGCTAGAGGGAAAGCCCCATAGGCCCAATATGTCTGCGGCTACGGCAAAATGGCGACGGCAAAAAACGACCGAACGGCGATAGACGATTGGGTGCGGTGCGGGGGGAAGGGTATGCAGGGGTGAACAGGGCCCCTAACGGTGCCTACCCAGCAAAAATGTTTTTGTGGGTCGTCGGTCCCCCTTTCTGCCCCTAAAAAGGGGGGGGGGGAGGAAGAGCTCTCACTCACCACTCCGGACGACGCCATGGGTAGCCACCCAGTCGCAGACCTTCCGCCCCTGCTTGGGCAGTATGCTGCAGGCCAGAAGTCGCCCTTCCCGAATCGCATCCGGGGCTGGGCGTAAGGGGGGATTACCCCAGGCCGCCCGCATGGAAAGGGCACGATGCTGCGGATCCACATACAGCGGGACTGGCTCGCATCGGTCGGCCAGGTCGGGGAAAGTACAGAGCCTATGGACTCTCTATGCCCCGACCGGCTTCTTGATAGCAGATCAATTGCTTGATAGAAGACAAATAAAAATAAAAAACGGTCACAAACAGGACCGTAATTCCCCTGAAGGGAAGCCAGGTCAACTCCTTGCAAACTAGGCATTGAAACTGAAGAGCTATGCTATGAGGGGGTTTTATGTAGGAAGAGAGGACGGCCCCCATGGGAGGGGCCAGCTGTTTCTTTTCCCTGCCTAGTTGACTCCTAGTGAGACCAGCATAAAACCCCACACGTAATGGAGAAGCTGCGTCTGTCAGTGAACGATAGGAAAAATTTTTTTTTCCCCCCACAAAATTGTCATATTAGATTAGTTTTCACACCCAGCATATGCATACCACAAATTACACCCCAAAATACACTCTACTACTGCTCCCGAGTGTGGCGATACCCCATGTGTGAGACTTTTACACAGCCTGGCAATATACAGAGGCCCAACATGCAGGGAGCACCATCAGGCATTCTAGGGACATAAATTACACATCTAATTTCCTGACTACCTCTTGCACTTTTGAAGGTCCTGGAGCACCAGGACAATGGAAACGCCCAAAAAAATGACCCATTTTGGAAGTAAACACCCCAACGTATATTCTAGGAGGCAAAATGAGTCTTTTGAACATGTCATTTGTTTCCACAAGTTTTTGTAAACTGTGGAAAGAAAATTAAAACGCATTTTGTTTTTTTACACAAAGTTGTCCATTTATACAATATTTCTCACACAGCATGTACCTGGCAAAAATTACACCCCAAAATATATTCTGCTACTCCTTTCGAGTATGGCGATACCACGTGTGACACTTTTACACAGCCTGGCTACATACAGAGGCCCAACATACAGGGAGAACCATCAGGCGTTCTAGGGGCATACATTTCAAATCTAATTTGACTACCTATTACACTATTGTGAGGCACTGTAGTGGCATGGATGTGTCACGGATAAGAACTGATGTGGTATGGATGAGCATGAATGATGCATAAATGAGCACGAATGGGGGGTGGATGAGCCGTGGATAGGGATAACTGAGCACAGATGGATGGCTGAGCACGGATGCATGGGTGAGCACAGATGCATGGGTGAGCACAGATGCATGTGTGAGCATGAATGCATGGGTGAGCACAGATGGATGGCAGAGCACGGATGGGCATGCATTGGTGAACACGGATGCATGGGTGAGCACGGATGCATGGGTGAGAATGGCTGAGCATGCCTGTATGGGTGAACAGGGATGCTTGGGTGAGCACGGCTGGATGTGAGCATGGATGGATGGGGGGGAGGGATCCAGACTGGCACATAGCAGTGGTGTGGGCACTTCAGATCCTGCCCACAGCACCGCTGCTTCTCATCTCTCCCCCTCTCCTCTCACACTGCACGGCTCAGTGTGGAGGGGAGAGACAAGCCGGATATCTGCCGGCTTGTTTACATCTGATCGCTCTGTCATTTGACGGAGCGATCACATGGTAAATGGCTGCTGCGACCGCCCATTTACCGTGATGCACCCCAGGGGGCGCGCGGGAATACGATTCTGGGAGGACGTTATAGAACACCCTCCCAGAACAATAAACCACCTTGCGGCTGTGTATTTACATTATACGGTCGCCAAGTGGTTAATAATGGTATGACATATTGCATTATGCATTGAGAAACCATCTTCCATGTCACAAAAGTGCTTGGAGATTAGATACTGGAGTATAGGTAAAAAAAAAACCTAGGACATGTATGAAATCCTAAAAAGCATGATGCATCGCTGGTGGAGCCCGACACGTTTCTGTGAAAATAGTCCACTTCTTCGGGAGGCGGATGCATTTATAATCAAAAAGTATAGCAATTAAATCAATATAATCTCATGAGATGCCAACTATGAAAATAAAAGCGTTGGAAAGGGGAACACAATTGCAAAACAATTTATTTAAACTAAAAACATCTGTTTTAAGTTTAATTAAATTGTTTTGCACGATGAAAGGTTATTTAATTTGCATGAGCCATATCTTCTGTGAGATGTTTGTTGGAATTATGACACCGTTCTTGGTCAGATGTGTGGCTACCTCCTCATCCTCCTGAATCCTCACATTACAGTTGATCGATTGGGCTTTTAAACCTCCTTTTTCTGGTAAGTGTGAACCCCTGTCACACTTCCTGGTGGTGGAGCACGTCCCTAAGAGAGAATAAAAAGATGATCATTCACTTTTTGTCACTTTTATGAGCACGATCGTTGGACACTTTTTGTTGCTATTGATGCAATATATCTGATGAACTGTTTACTACAATTGTTACAATACCTTTTGATGAAATGCCCACTACTTCAATTCATATAGAATTGCCCACCTGCACATTACCTATGCACATTGGCCCTTGTTAGGGATGATGGACCATAATCCTGTGCCCGGTGTGTCCTGGCTGTTTTTTGGACTTTCTGGGCCATTTGCACACACCTGTGCGCGTTCACGCGTGCCAGAAACGGCGCCAAACAGGCTATTTAAGCCTCCTGCACCTGTCAGCAGATGCTGTCCGTTCTACAGCGTCTGAGTACCTGTGAGCATCAGCTCTGTTCCCTGTGATCGGTTACTGTATTGTTCCTGCTTCTTTAACCCGACCCAGCTTGATCTGACCTGCTGATTATCTGCCTGCACCGACCCTGGCTATCCACGACCATCCACTTGCCTGACCCCTCTGTACTTCGCTGCCAGTCTGTTATCAAACCCTGCTTGGACTTTGACCACTCTCTGCCTGACCCTTTGTACCTCATTGCCCGTCTGTTGCCGACCCAGCCTGCACGACCATCCGCCTGCCTGCGTGACCATCTGGAGCTTCACATCACCACCGGTGACCATCCAGCCCTCGTGCCATCCTGCACTCTGGGACTTCCTGTCCATACTACCAGGGGTCCCCAAATCGGGTGCGTAAGAGCGGTTGTTCCCTGCATAAGACAGGCTCCACCACCAGGACTGTGACAGTAACGGACAGCTATGTCCGAGTCTGCACAGGGAACATCCTTTACTATGGACGAGCTGTGCGTCCATTTGGCCGAGCTCACGCAAGCCGTAAAGAACTTGCAAGACGGCTACACCCAGCTGCAGGAACAAGTGTGAGAAGTGCGTGAACTCGCCGCACCATCTGCATCAGGAAGCGGAGCTGCAGCGGCCTGCACCATTGTGGAGCTGCCATCAGAGCCCAAGGTCCCCCTACCTGACAAGTTAGCGGGGGATCGGAGCAAGTTTAGGGCTTTTCGCAGCTCTTGCAAGCTATATTTTGTGCTACAGCCACGCAGTTTTTCCTTAGAAGCCACTAAGGTGGGCCTGGTGATCTCCCTGCTGCAAGGGGAACCCCGGACTTGGGCTCATCATCTTTGGGAACAACGTGCACCTGAAGTGGCCTCCCTACAGAGCTTCTTTGATTCTATGGACCGACTGTACCAGGACCCTCACCTTGCATGCCCTGCAGCAGGGTCGGCGCTCGGCTGAGGACTATGTGGCAGAGTTTAGGCGTTGAGTGCTGACACTGCCTGGAATGACGCAGCACTCTACTACCAGTTTCGCCTAGGCCTGTCAGAGCCACTAAAGGACGAACTGTAGCTACTTTGTGGACCAGGCTTTTGCTACGCTACACCAAATGGCCCTGCATCCCAAAGCCCACAAGATGACTATCCGCTTGGCCAACAGTACAGCCATCAAATCGAGCCAGGTGACCATAGAGACCCAGCCAATTCCGGTATCTACCGCAGAAGGGCACCAAGAGCTACTCATCCTTGACGTCATTGTGTCACCCATGTTCCCCATCATCCTGGGGCTGCCTTGGCTCCAGGCACACAGCCCTAACCTAAACTGGTCTTCCGGACTTATCCAATTCCCATCCTCCTACTGCGGCCAACACTGCCTGCTCCCTTCCCGGAATGTTGGCCTCTCTCTCTTAAGCTTGAACTCGGAACCAGACCCAGAAACTCGTGAAGCTGTACCTCCAGTGTACCACGAGTACATCGATATCTTCAGTAAAAAGGGGGCGGATCAGCTCCCACCGCACAGACCATATGACTGTCCCATCGAGTTACTGCCGGGCACCGAGGTTCCCTTCAGCTGCATCTACCCGTTAACGGAACCTGAGTTGGCGGCCCTCAAGGCCTACTTAGATGAAAACTTGGCCAAAGGGTTCATCAGACCATCCACCTCTCCCGCTGGGGCAGGCATTTTCTTTGCCGAAAAGAAAGACCATTCCCTCCGTCCCTGCATAGACTATCGTGAACTGAATCGGATTACTGTCAAAAAACGATATCCTCTTCCACTCGTTCCGGAGCTCTTTCAAAGGCTTGGGTCGGCCACAGTGTTCACTAAACTGGATCTTCGAGGGGCATACAACTTGATTCGCATCAGAGGGCGACAAGTGGAAAACCGCGTTCCGGACTCGTTTTGGCCACTACGAGTACCTCGTTATGCCCTTCGGGCTGTGCAACGCCCCTGCTACCTTCCAGCATCTAGTCAACAATGTGTTCCGTGACTACTTGGACATTTTTGTTATCATATACCTGGACGATATCTTGATTTTTTTCGTCTTCCCTGGAAGAACACCGGAAATGTGTGCTGTGTCCTCAGCCGCTTGCAGCAGCATAGACTGTATGCTAAGGCCGAAAAATGCGCCTTTGAGCGCTCTAGCATCCAGTTCCTTAGATTCATCTTATGAGTCACAGGGGTCACCATGGATTCACAGAAAGTTACTGCTATCTTGGATTGGCTGGCACCTGTGGATAAAAAAGGGGTCCAACGGTTTGTCGGATTTGCTCATTTCTATAGAAGATTCATAAAGGGATTTTTGGCAATCATTGCCCCCATTACCCTTCTTTCAAAACAGGGTCAGCGGTTCCATTGGTCACCCGAGGCGCAGGACGCCTTCCAGTCCCTAAAAAGACTTTACCACAGTGCCCATCTTGAAGCATCCGGATGCGACCCTGCCCTACGTGCTGGAGGTAGATGCTTCAGAGACAGCTGTGGGTGCGGTCCTTTCCCAGAGACGGGGAGCTAAGGCACTCCTCCACCCGGTTGCCTTCTTCTCCGGCAAGCTCTCTGCTCTGGAGAGGAATTATGTTGGAGAGAGAGGAGGAATTTGAGATAGAGGAGATTCTCGACTGCAGAAAGAGGGGCAGTGGGGTCCAGTACCTGGTGAAGTGGAAGGGCTACGGCCGGAAGAAAGCTCGTGGGAGCCTGAAGGTAACATCCACGCCGATGACTGTATCCAAACCTTTAAGGAGAACAACCCTGCCAAGATGGCCAAGCTGGGCATCCGTAGGCTGCCCCTTGGGGGGGGGGGCAGTGTTCGGGATGATGGACCATAATCCTGTGCCCGGTGTGTCCTGGATGGTTTTTTTTTTTTGGACTTTCTGGGCCGTTTGCGTGCGCCTATGCGTGCTCGCCAAACAGGCTATTTAAGCTTCCTGCACCTGTCAGCAGATGCTGTCCCTTCTACAGCGTCTGAGTACCTGTGAGCATCAGCTCTGTTCCCTGTGATCTGTTCCTGTATTGTTCCTGCTTCTTTAACCCGACCCGGCTTGATCTGACCTGCTGATTATCTGCCTGCACCGACCCCGGCTATCCACGACCATCCGCTTGCCTGACCCCTCTGTACTTCGCTGCCAGTCTGTTATCAAACCCTGCTTGGACTTTGACCACTCTCTGCCTGACCATCTGTACCTCATTGCCCACCTGTTGCCGACCCAGCCTGCACGACCATCTGCCTGCCTGCGTGACCATCTGGAGCTTCACATCACCATCAAGTGACCATCCAGCCCTCGTGCCATCCCGCACTCCGGGACTTCCTGTCTACACTACCAGGGGTACCCGAATCGGTTGTGTAAGAGCGGTTGTTCCCTGCATAAGACCGACTCCACCACCAGGACCGTGACAGCCCTTTTTTATTGCAGCTATTATTGCAATATACCTTATGAACTGCACAATAACCATTGCTACAGTATTTTTGATGATTTGACCATTACCTTAATTTATATGCAATTGTCCAACTGTATATTAGCTATGCACATTGGCACTCTATGAGCACAATAGAAAGTTTTTTTTTGGTGTTATTGGAGACGTACATCCCAATTATCACATTATTTATGCTAATTGATTTCATTCGAACTGTTTATGGGTCTAATTACCATGTGTTTGTGATTTATCCTCATGCACTTTTTGAGCTATATTATATGGTTTAATAACTCTGTCCCAAAAGCTAGTGATCATCTAATCACTTATTTGTTTACATATTTGCACATACCATTGAGGTGAAGGTGAGCGCCAATTACTTATCTATTTTGCATTATTATATTTCTCCAGGTGTCCACCTGTGAATAAGTAGGCCGCACACCCAATTATTTATCCTATTCTCACCTCCTACACATATAGGGCGCCAAAATCGGTTATATTTTTTGCACTTACATAGATATACGGCAGCAAGGCGGATCTGCTGCACCAGATCCCATACTACGCGTGATTGGGAACTTCCGAGTAGGGGGACCGCACACGTGGCACTGGGGACCCTGCGTGCTGCGATTAGAAACAGCCGATTGTCTGGTTTTACACAGGACAGAACCCTGTATGTACACAGGGCAGAGCTCTGCCCCGTCAGCAGGGAAGTAATGGATTTACTTTCCCCTCTAAGCAGGGAATATCATCTATTACTTGCCTTAGTGAAAGCACCACGCGGTTTACGCTAAAACACTGGTGAGGCATACATTTAACCCTTTGATTGCTGATCATTGTCATTAGTAAATTGCTGATCGATGCCATTACTAGTAAAGTAAAAATTCCAGTATATATCCCATAGTTTGGAAACACTAGAACGTTTGCGGAAACCAATCAATATAAGCTTAATGGGATTTTTATTTTTACCAAAAATATGTAGAACACATATTGGCCTAAATTGATGAAGACATTCAATTTTTACTGGATGTTTTATAGCAGAAAGTAAAAAAATATTTTTTTTTTTCAAAATTGTTTTTTTTTTCCTATTGCAAAAAAAGGACAAATTGTTTGGGTACAGCGTCGCATGATCGTGCAACTGTCAGTTAAAGTAATGCAGTGCCTTATCGCAAAAAATGGCCTTGTCATGAAGGAGGATACATCTTCCAGGGGTCAAGTAGTTAAAATGTATTTCCAGATCCATATTTTTTTTTCCACTTGAGCTTTGTTCTTTGCAGATGACAGCCTAAGGTGCAGATGGCCCTCAATCAACCCCATTAAAAGACTGACACATTTTATTTGTCTTTAACTCTCGCTTGAACAGTTTCCATTTTATTTTCAACTTGCATAATTACCAGAGCATAGTCACTGGATGGAGAAGTAATCTGCCTCAGAGGCAGAAGAGGTCTGTGGCTGCGATAAATTCATGTATCTCCAGATTCAGAAGCAGTATAACATTAATTCTAAAACACCTACAGCATAGACATTCTAACTTTATATATAGCAAAAAACATTCCATCCTAAAACCAACCAAGCACCAGGACACTGGTGTCAAAGCCATAACACAAAACATGCATTCTGTTTTTAAAGCAGATTCAGGGGAAAAAAAAAAAACTCTACTTGCCAGGTGTTTTCCATATACGACATGGACATACCGCCAGAGTTTTTTTTTTCCCCCCAGTGTGAGGAAGTATTAGAATCGGTCAGGTTTGTAATGCTGTCTGTGCTCCCACAGGGGAGATTTAGGATGCATTCACATTAGCAGATTTAACTGATCCTGGGCATGATTCATCCCCTTGGTCTGGTTCATTTGTGTAGTATGAGTGCTTCGAACCTTGCCCAGAAACCGTTAATTGTATCATGCCTGGGATAATTTGGAAGAGGAAGTCCTGGGCACGATTCACTTGTGGTCTGGTATCAGGTTTGCCAACTTGCATGACTTTTACTGACAAAACATGGAATATTTGCTCACTGAGTACATTTTTTACGAACATTTTGAAATGTATGTCAACCTATTATAAAAAGACAATTGACATTTATTTAAACAGTAAAATCTGTATGTGCATCATAGCATGCTTGTTATACTCACTGTGGAATTCAAAGGGTTAATCATCTGCATTGTGTAAAAAGCCTGTTTTATCCTGCATGCCATAGATCTTCCCCACACTGCACTGTCTATATGCGAAAGAGCAGCTAACACAGACACAGGGTAGCCCATCTGCACATGCTCAGTTGTGTCTTTCATGCTGGAGAGAACATGTACTTGTCAGAGATAGCCAGATCACATGATATTCACATCACACATGAACTTAGCATGAAGAAACTGTGCAGTCCATCATGTAAATGTGGTACACAGTTCTTCGAAAAGGGTATATAGTGGCAGTATTTTAATATAAAAAGATTTATAAGCTGTGGGCACTTTGGGGGGCAGATGAACTATTTTTCCCATTACTGGGTTTAGTAACACTTTAAAGTGGGGGTTCCATTCATACAAATAGTGTAGCTGCTGACTTTTAAAAAACACACACTCACCTCTCCCCCCGGTCCAGCAATGCGGCCGCCCGAAGCCTCGCTCTTCTCTCCCGCCACTGCAAGTGTGGGTACCTGGCTGTGACTTCACAGCAGGGTGTGAGTCGTGTTGCACTCTCTTAGTGGCCAGGCAATCTTCTGGGACCTGTATCAGAAGATTGCAGAGAGGGAGGGAGAGAGGAGTCGCCACCTAGGGGGAGAGGAGGCGGCACCTAGGCAGCAAGGCAATGAGAGCAGGAAGTGGGGGCTGGGTACCTGTAAGAACTGGGTACCTACCTCCCTCCCCCCAAAAAAATGACATGCCAAATGTGGCATGTAAGGGGGCAAGGCGTAGTTCCACTTCTGGGTGGAACTCCGGTTTAACAATACTCATAACAAGTAATCTGCCTGGCTTTACAAAATAAAGATTTTAACAGAGTAGGATTCTTAAAGACCCTGGGATAAAACAAAAAAGTTCTAGCGAACAATGGACATGGACAGATTTTGCCTAATAGTTAGATGGGCTTAATGATTGGGAGATGTGGCTTTACAAAGGAAGGACAGGATATGTCCCACAGAGACCAAACTCCTGGGGTGGAACCAGAGACCCACTCCAAGTATGCCTTCCATGTCCAATATTAAATATTGAGAGAAGTAGACTTCCTAGCTTTCTAGTATCATAGGAATCAAACTCAGATGCTCCTGTAGCTCAAAACCTGGGCTTCAATAGCCATGCCTTTAAAGCCAGGCGCTCTAAAGTAGGATAAAAATTGGTCTTCGGAATAGAAGATTCCGCTGATCTGGCAAAACCCACAGAGCTTACCGGGTCAGAGTACTACCTCTGACTGTGCCAGTCCAGAACAACGAGGATCACTGGAATGCTTTCTGTCCTTTTGAAAAAAGCTTCAGGGAAGAAAGACTGTGTACTGAACCCACTGAGCCACCACAACATCCTATGCTTGTTCTAGAGCAGGGATATGCAATTAGCGGACCTCCAGCTGTTGCAGAACTACAAGTCCCATGAGGCATAGCAAGACTGACAGCCACAGGCATGACACCCAGAGGCATGATGGGATTTGTAGTTTTGCAACATCTGGAGGTCCACTAATTGCTTATCCCTGTTCTAGAGGATCCCTGTACTTGGAGAAAAACCTGTTTGTTTAGTTTGATGTAGAACCAGGTGGTTTAGATCCTGCATCCTGCACCTGCAACACAGGAGAACTACTCCAGGTGTAGGGACAACTTATGCAGGTCCATGTGCTGCAGGCTGACAAAAGTTTCTCTGCCAAATATCTATGCTTGGGATACATATGCCTGAAAAGGCTGGAGTGTGAAGTTCTTCCAGAGACAAGATCTAATTTATCTTTCCACTGCAAAACTTTTGGTTCCTCTCTCTTGTCCTATTGAATTCGGATCAGATGACTGGGCAATTTGGCTGTCTCTGCAACATTAGCCCATCTTTACAGGATGATGTTCCAGGATGTTGGTCATCAGAAAAGCCTTGTCTCCAGGATTATGTCCCCTGCACCAACTAGGTGACCGGAACTCATCCCCTGATGGACAGGATGGCATCTATTTGCCATATTCAAAAGATTCCTGAACCACCAAGCAAGAGTCAACCTGATCCTCTGGGATGGGGGTGTCGGACTGTTCAGAGACCAAATCAACTTTCCTGCAACAACAGAATGTACCACTGTGGAGGCCTGGAGTGCATCTGAGCAAATAAGAATGCCTTGAAAGACATTCAGACCTAAAACTAATGCAAAAGAGGGGAGTCTGTTGGAGTCCACTTGCTCAGATCCAGACCAATCTAGAAAAAGACAGGATTTGCCCCAGAGTACTTACTGGAATGGAAATTCCTTGCCTCACACTAGGAGAAGAAATGCTTCCCAGGTGCGATTATATATTTTGCAAGTAGTTGACTTTCTAGCTTTCAAGAGCATAGGAATAACAGAATCAGGTTATGTTGACGTGAAACAGTGTGGAGTGAAATTAAGACTTGAAACAGCCTCAAAAGGAGGAGACCAGAACCTACACGCAAAGATAGAGGGGGTTCAGTATCCACCTGAACCTTTGCAGAATTAGAACAGTCTGGTGGACAAAGACAGTCAGAGTCCAAGCAAAATGCAGAAGGTGTTCATGCACTGAAAGGATGGGGGACATGCAAGTAGGTATCCACAAAGGTGAGAAAGCCCCCAGGTGGAAGGAAGTAATGCTTGACCTGGTAGATTCCATGGGGAACGTTTGATCCAAAAGGACAGTGGTAACAACATTTAGGTCTAAAATAGGGTGAATGCCCAGTTCCGCATGAGAATAAGGTCTTGGAATAGGCTTGTAGCCTCTTGACCACAAATCTTTAACCACCTGATGATAAGAAAAGAGCATTTAAAAATATAAAAATGAGGGAACACTATCATCTTTTAAATGTTACAAAGAATATAACAGAAGATGTAAAAAGGAAATCAAGGATGCAAAAATTCACAACGAACAACAGATTGCAAAAGATAGCAAGACAAACCCCCAAAAATTCTTCAAATATATTAATAGTAAAAAGGACAGGTCTGAGGATGTAGGCCCTTTACAAAATAATCTAGAGTGCGTGACTGGGGACAAAGAGAAGGCAAACTTATTAAATACTTTCTTCAGCTCTGTGTATACAAAGGAGCATGGGGGAGCTAATGTCCATGTCGGGGATGGTAGTGACACAGCCCCAAATGATCCACAATGGCTCAAAAGTGAAATGGTCCAGAAGTATTTAGACAGAATAAAGGTAGATAAAGCACCTGGACCAGATGGCATCCATCCACGGATCCTAAAGGATTGAGCTCTGTCATTTCAAAGCCATTGTATCTAATTTTTAGGGACTCCTTAATGACTGGAATAGTACCACGGGATTGGCGTAGGGCCAATGCGGTGCCCATATTTAAAAAGGGATCAAAGTCTTTACCAAGTAACTATAGACCTGTTAGTTTAACTTCTATAGCTGGGAAGATACTGGAGAGTTTAATAAAAGATCACATAGATGAGTTCTTGTTGGATAAAAATCTTTTAAGCAACAGACAGCATGGATTCATTAAAGACAGAAGTTGTCAAACAAACCTGATTTCTTTTTTATGAGGAGGTAAGTAAAACCTTGGACAGAGGGGTGGCTGTGGACGTGGTATACTTGGATTTTGCGAAAGCGTTTGACACCGTTCCCCACACACGGCTAATGTGTAAGGTAAAGTCTACAGGCTTGGAAAGATCAATTTGTAAATGGATAGAAAACTGGCTAAAAGACCGAATTCATAGAGTAGTGGCAAAAATGGATTTTTTGTATAACTTACCGTAAAATCCTTTTCTCTGAGTTCACTGACAGACGCAGCCTTCTTATGACACATGGGGGTTATGCTCATCCTACTAGGAGTAGACTAGGCAAAAACAAACAAAAGCGTAGGTTGGCCCCTCCCAGGGGGCCGTCCTCACCTCAGCATATAATCCCCCTGCCTTGTACAGCACATCAGTTCGTAACAAGCCATACAAGACCAACGCAGAGGGGTGGGTGCTGCATCTGTCAGTGAACTCAGAGAAAAGGATTTTAAGGTAAGTTATACAAAAAATCAATTTTTCTCTTCCATTCACTGACAGACGCAGCCTTCTTATGACACATGGGGACGTCCCAAAGCTGTGCCAATCAAGAGGGGTGGGCTAAAACCATAACAAATGTACCCAACAGAAAGACGCCCTCTCAGGCGGCGCTAACCGCGCCTAAACTGCCGCTTGTAATACTTTGCGGCCAAAAGCAGCATCCTAGGATGCTAAAACATCAACCTTGTAAAACTTAGTAAACGTGTGCACTGAGGCCCTAGTAGCTGCCTTGCACACCTTGGACACCGAAGCTTGGTGTCTAAACGCCCAGGACGAACTAACTGCCCTGGTGGAATGAGCCGTGACTGGAAACGGGGGAACCTTACCCCAAATCTCATATGCATGAGTCACGGTCCTCCATATCCAACATGATACGATAGCCGACGAGGCCGCCAAACCTTTGCGCGACCCTTCTGTCAGCAAAAATAAAGAATCAGACTTCCTAAAAGTAGCTGTAGAACTTAAATATACCCGCAAAGCCCTCACCACATCCAAAGAATGCAGCTCGACCTCTTTAGGATGTGACGGAAGCGGATATAATGAGGGAAGAACAATATCCTCATTTAAATGAAAAGAAGAAACCACCTTCGGAAGAAATGAAGGTGAAGGCCGCAGAACTGCCTTGTCCTTCTGGAGGACCAAGTAGGACAAAGCTGCCAGCTCCGACACCCGCCTGGCGGATGTGATAGCCACCAGAAAAGCCACCTTCTGCGACAATAAGCGTAAGGGAATGTCCCTGATCTTTTCATATGGCGGTTTCTGTAACACAGAAAGCACCAAATTCAAATCCCACGGTGCCAAGGGCGACCGTATCCGAGGGGCCACATGACGAACTCCTTGTACAAATGTATGGATCAATGAGTGAGCCGCCAATGGTCATTGAAAAAGAACCGCCAGGGCCGAAATCTGCCCTTTAAGCGTACTTAACGCCAGGTTCTTGTCCAGTCCTTGCTGCAAAAATGACAGCACTCTGGATACTCTATAAGAGCAGGGATTCCATCCTCCCGCCTCGCACCAGGTAATATAGGCCTTCCAAGTCCTATGATAGATCTTACGTGAGGTGCTCTTACGTGCTTTCACCATAGTAGGGATTACGGAGTCCGAGACACCCCCTATCCCTCAATACCTGGGCCTCAATAGCCAAGCCGTCAAAGCCAGCGAGGGTAAAGCAGGGTGCAAGATGGGCCCCTGAGACAGTAGGTCTTCGCGAAGTGGAAGACTCCATGGGACATCTGTCACCATCCGTACTATATCGGCGTACCACGGACGCCGCGGCCAATCCGGGGCCACCAGGATTGTCATGATTCCCTCTGCTTCTATCCTGCGCAAAACACGCGGTAGAATCTTCAGAGGAGGAAAGATGTACAGTAGCCGATACCGACCCCAGGGCGTTACCAGTGCGTCCGAGGCGACCGCCAACGGATCTCTTGTTCTGCACACAAAGGCCTGTACCTTGTGATTGTACCTGGAGGCCATCAGGTCCACTTCTGGGGTGCCCCATTTGCAGCAAATCTGGTGGAACACCTCTGGATGTAGGGACCACTCCCCCTGATCCAGAGTCTGGCGGCTGAGAAAATCCGCCTGCCAATTTTCCACGCCCGGGATGTAGATTGCAGAGAGAGCTGGCACGTGAAGCTCTGCCCACCTAAGGATGAAAGCCGCCTCCGCAGCTGCTGCTGCGCTTCTTGTTCCTCCCTGATGGTTCACATACGCCACCGCTGTGGCATTGTCCGACTGGACCCGAACAGGGCGGCCTCGCAGCCTTTCTGTCCAATGAGACAGGCAAAGCCTGATCGCTCTCAGTTCCAGTACATTTATATGAAGACAAACTTCCCGTACTGACCAATGACCCTGGACGGAGGATTGTCCCAGGACTCCTCCCCATCCTGACAGGCTGGCATCTGTTGTCATTATCGACCGATTGAGGGGAGGAAAACTCTTCCCCAACCTTATGGCCGAAGACCCGAATCCACCAAATCAGAGACCCTCGAGCCTGCTGATCCAACCTGATCCGTCTGTCTAAGGATAGGGGAGACTTGTCCCACTGAGACAGAATTGTCCTCTGTAGGAGTCGGATATGACTCTGGGCATAAGGCACCGCTTCGAACGTCGACACCATGAGACCCAATACTCGCATACAGAACCGTAAGGAGAACCACTGGCGTGACAACAGGGTTCGCACTGCTGTCTGAAGAGTCAGTAGCTTGCCTGGTGTTAGAAACACCCTTGCTTGTACCGTGTCCAGAATCAGACCCAGGTACTTCAGCCTGCAAGTCGGAGTCAATGACTTTTGTAGGTTGATCAGCCAACCGAACTCCAACGTGGCTACCGTGATTGTCACGTTCTCCTCCAGAGCTGTAGCCGACTCTGTCTCAGTAACGCCATCATCGGGGCCACCACCTTGGTGAACACCCGGGGAGACGAGGCCAACCCGAAGGGAAGTGCCACAAACTGGTAATGCAGATCTCCCCCTGCGAAACGCAGAAAACGCTGATGACTGAGACAAATGGGAACGTGGAGATATGCGTCCTTGATATCCAAGGACGCCAGAAATTCCCCTTGGCGTAGGGCGACCACGACCGAGCGGTGCCATCGGTGCAACCTCAAGCCAACCGACTAGTTGGATGTTTTCAGTAACTGAGGCTGAACGTCCGACTTCATGGACCCAGACTAAGACCTGTGCCATGTTCGTTCCCACAAAGATTGTGGTCCGTTCGATGACTGAGAAGTCTGTCGTCACGCTTGGGACAACAGTGCGGTCACCAAGAGGAATGCCAAGACATACGCTCATAACCCAGAGTACCACAGCTGCAAGCTTCGCCACGGAATACGGGTCTCAGTATAGGCTGAGGATGTCTCCTGTTAAGACAGAGTCACCCTGTTCAGAGGGGATAGGAATCTGTCTGCCTAGTCCA
>BLSH010468313.1:575538-590461 GCA_018402905.1 Glandirana rugosa | reverse complement strand
CGGATCCTTCATCCTGGACACAAAAGTTCTCACCTTGTGATTGAACCTGGACGCCATGAGATCCACATCCGGTGTCCCCCATCTGTGGCAAATCTGACTGAACACCTCCGGGTGAAGGGACCACTCCCCCTGGTCCAGCTCCTGGCGACTGAGAAAGTCCGCCTGCCAGTTCTCCACACCTGGGATGTAAACCGCAGAGATTGCCGTAACGTGGAGTTCCGCCCAACGCAGAATCAGAGCTGCCTCCGCAGCCGCCGCTGGGCTCCGAGTGCCGCCCTGATGATTCACATATGCCACCGCCGTGGCATTGTCCGACTGAATTCGAATCAGACGCCCTTGCAATCTCCTCGTCCAATGAGAAAGACACAGTCTGATTGCTCTCAGCTCCAGCACATTGATGGGTAGGCAGGCCTCCTGGGCCGACCAACGACCCTGAGCTGATAACTGCTCCAGGACTCCGCCCCAACCCGTCAGACTGGCGTCCGTGGTGATCACCGTTCACTGAAGGGGCAGGAACGACTTCCCTCGAGTGAGGGCCGAGTCCCGCAACCACCAAGCGAGGGACGCCCTGGTCTGAGGGCCCAGTCGGATCAGAAGATCCAATGACCGGTGGGACTTGTCCCATTGAACCAGAATTGCTCGTTGTAGCATACGAGTGTGACTCTGGGCAAAAGGTATCGCCTCGAACGACGAGACCATGAGCCCCAGCACCGTCATACAGAACTGCAAAGAAGACCGGCGGCGTGATAGTAAGGTGCGCACAACCGACTGTAAGCTCTGTAGCTTTGTCGGAGGGAGAAACACTTTCGCTTGTTTCGTGTCCAGAATGAGACCCAAGTACTCCAGACGGCAGGAAGGAGACACCGACGACTTCTGTAGGTTGAGTAACCAGCCGAAGTCCCGCAATGAGGCCATTGCGATGTTCACATTCTCCTCCAGGGCAGAGACAGAGTCCGCTCGCAGGAGCAGATCGTCCAGGTAAGCCACTATGGCAATGCCCCTCTGCCGCAGCAGCGCCAGTAACTTCGTGAACACCCGGGGCGCGGAGGTCAGGCCGAAAGGGAGAGCTACAAATTGAAAATGGCGATCCCCAACAGCGAACCACAGGAATCGCTGATGTCGCGGATGGATGGGTACATGAAGGTACGCATCCTTTATGTTCAATGATGCCAGGAATTCCCCTTGGTGCAGGGCGGCCACAACCGACTGAACAGACTCCATCCGGAACTTCCGTGCCCTGACAAACTTGTTTAAGGCCTTCAGATCCAGGATGGGTCGAAATCCGTCCCCTTTTTTGGGTACCACAAAAAGATTCGAGTAAAAGCCTCGAAACCTCTCTCCTTGGGGAGCCGGTGCGATCACTTCCTGATCTGAGAGGGCCTGCACCGCCCTGGAAAGGGCCTGTCTGCACTCCAGCGGGAGGCTTAGATTTGATGGGAAGAACCTGTCTGGGGGTAGAGAGATTAACGCTATCCTGTACCCGGTGGACACCACCTCGTAGACCCAGCGGTCAGAAATGCGAGCCAGCCACCGGTTTGCAAACCCCCGAAGACGTCCCCCCCACCCGACAATCGGGTGGGGGCGACCCATCAGGCTGAGGAAGACTTGTCTTCCGTCTTTCCTGGTTTGCGCTGCCACTGCCGGCGTCCGGCCCCTGTAGCAACCTTACTGGGACGGGTTCCCTTGCTTGCCGCGCCTGATGCACGAAAAAGCTTCCTCTGACCAGACGTAGAAGGCTCCTGTCTACGGCGAAATTCACGCCTGCGGGGCTCCGGGAGGAAAGTACTCTTGCCTCGCGTGAAATCCTTAATGATTTCATTAAGCCGCGAGCCAAATAGGCGCCCACCCTGGAAGGGAAGATCAGCCAAACCTAGTTTGGAAGCGTGGTCACCCGACCAAGATCGCAGCCAAAGAGTTCTACGAAGCCTAATGGCCGATATAGAAATTCTGGACAACAAGGGCAGAACATCCATCGCCGCATCACAGAGGTAATTAATCCCCTGGAGTAAAAACTCAGCCTTCTGCGGTGCCTCCATGAGGCGACCTTCAGTCAGGTCCGACTTAAGTTCCGCCATGCACTCCGAAAGGTACTGCGCTGCCATGGCCGCAGCCAAAGCAGGTCACACCGCGGAGCCCGCGTTCAAGAACAAGGACTCAGCAGGATCCTTGAAGGAAGGAGTCCCTTCCATAGGAATGGTAGTCGCCTTAGTAAAAGGCGTGCAATAGGCGGATCTCAAAAAATTAATTGTAAGGATAGGACTTGGGGGGCCTAGAAGACCCGCACACATAGGCAGACCGCGATTCGCCCGCTTGATCCAACTGCAACTTGGTGCGAATGCCAGCGATAATGGTGGCTACCAGCACATTGTCCTGGTCAGCCACAGGCTCTTGGTCCTCAGTCCCCATGTCACCACCCGTTTCCTCATCGGACAGGTCCCCCGGGGTCCCTAAGACCCCTGAAGCCACCTCCGGCTCAGAATCATCCCCCGAGGATAAGGGGGGGGGGGGGCCGCTTCCTGGGGGCACGCGGAGCGGCGTCCCTACGTGGAAGAAATTCAGCAAGGACATCCCGCAGCTGGGTGAGAAAAGCCCTTTGGTCAGACTGCGTGGCTGCTGAAGCCACCTCAGTAGGTTCAGCAGGGAGATCAGCCATTACAGGGATGGATGGAAGGAAGGGACGCCCCGCACACAGCCACACACCCACAGGATCCAAGGACAGCACTCCACCGCCACCAGTACCCAGAGGGAGCCCAGCTATACTTGCTGTTTTGCTGCCTGATAGCGCCGAAAAGAGATCTTGTGTTCTCCCAGGCAGAGCAATCCCCACAGTTAGTAAGCATCCCCTAGGGACACACTTAACCCTTTGATCGCCCTTGGTGTTAGCCACGTCCCTGCCAGTCAGTACAGTAACAGTGCATATTTTTTAACACTGATCACTGTATTTAAATTTAATTTTTATTTTATTATTACATTATTTTCTCACATTTTTCATTCAATGTTTTTAATTTTTCAATATTAATGGTTTCTATTTTATAACACATTCTATAATTTTGAGTGATTTTTAATAAAGGATATTGGGAATTGATTGGGATTACAGAGACAGTAATTTATATTAAAACATATAAAGTAACATAGTTTGGCCATAAAGATTCAGCAGGCCCCCACTGGATAAACATCAGCCTTACAGGGGACAAAATACCGGGATGGGAAACCTCCACGTGATATATACATAACCCGGGCTGTAAAAGAAGGAAGTGACATTTAAATGGCATTGGATATAAGGCTGTGGAACGCACCCTGCATTCCATCTCTGAAGTTGTTGCGGAAGTGACGAAACGCGTCAGCTGTAACGCAAGGTGCGCTGGGCCACATCCTGTTGGAACGCACACTGACACTGCAGAGTCACGGCGTCCACATAACAAGAAAACGATCCTATTGTGTATATACTACGTTTTGGCCAATAAATCTTTTAAAACGAGGCGCGCGATGAGAGATCTCTTCTTTTTCATATAACCTACCGCAAGAGAGAACAGTATCCCAGGAAGGAAAGCTATACCAGCAAGAACCCATGGTCGGCTAACAGACCGCAAGAGAGTATGGACTTCTCCGTGTCGTATGACATGAGAGACAATGAGGTCTGGTAAGTAGGGGAGCCTTACTTTATGTTTGCACATGGTGTTTGGACACGGCGTGAGCACAAGCACTTTGGAAGTTTTATGTGGATGGACACATTACTGTGGATGGAACAACAGATTTAGCATCAAGTCACTAAGGCACTGGATTGCACTTTAAATTAAAGCAGTGGGACTTTTCTATATATAATTCTCATACAATTTGCACATTTATTATTTTTGCATGAATATTTGCACAGATACGTTAATATTCGCACAACAAATTTGATCTAGTAGGTTCGGACTATTTGATCAATATGTTATAAGAAATGGACACTTTAGCACGTTGAAAAATATTCTTTTGCACAGATTTTGTCATATATTTGGTATAGTTTTGATTCAATTCTGATGTTAGTTTGATGTATTGATTTAATATATATCATTTGTATTAAGAGATGAGATGGTGCACATATGAGTTATAAGTGGGCCTAGCACTATACAAAGCAAGCGCTGTTAATACAGGATTAATATCCTGGTGTCAGTTCACAAAACCTCCCTTACCTACAAAAGGATATAACAGTAGTTGCGGAACAGTTATTGCACTGTGGTGCGGGAGCCTTGTTTTATATTAATCACTGTATTAGTGTCCTTATTGTGTAAAAGGGGGGCCAGAGTGCAGCCAGGGAACTTACCTGAAGCTTTGTATTCTGAAGATACTTTTAGTGCTACAATATTGCAATTTTCAGTGGGAGGTATTGTCAGGGGGCACATGTAAAGCAGGGCTTAAAATTTCAAGTCCTGAGCCACTAGCCAGGCCTATAGAGTTACTCGCCACCAGTTGCCCCACCCAATGCCTACCTTGCCCCGCACCCCTAAACATGCCCTCATAAAATTACACTGTTAAATGTTTTATGCAGAAGTTCCAAAAATAAATATTAACTTTAACAAAGCATATCAGTGCCCATCAGCGCAGCTCATCGGTATATGAATTGCCGGTCGCTGTAAAACAAGGTCCCGCCTCCTATTCTAGTAGACAACACACTGGTCCATGTGGCGGGACTTTGTCAGCGGCCGACTGATCATATACAAGCCGTGTCTCAGCGGGAGATCGCTGCTCTGTGTCATCCGGCTGCATGATCCTTTTGATAGATTCCTGGCTGATCACTTTGTGGCAGAAACGGTCCAGACTTTTTTACAGGACATCAGAGCTTCAGCCAGGAAACTGTCAGCCCATTGGCTCCTGCTCCACACTCGTCCTGCACGAATTTCCACTTGCCAAATGCCAGCAGGCTAGTGGAAATTTTGAGGGCTGATGTAAAGTATAACTGTCACGAAGGAAAATAGATAATGCTGCTAATGCTGACCTAAGCATTTTTTACCTACCTGGCATCTATTTTTGCGTGGCTGCCCTAAAAGTAGTAGGGGGAACAGTCTGACTTTTCATGGACTTTCATCAGCTACACTTGTTTTAGTTTGTGACTATACAAGTACTGACATTAGAAGCAGCCAAGCACCTAGCATTTAAAGGAGGTGAGCAGTGGCAGATTAAGAAAATGACTGATTCACAAAATGATAATACACATTTGAGAAAGTTTTCATCTAAATAAGCTGGCAATTCACTTAAAGCATTCCTGTACGGATTGCTAACAAGTTCAGAATTAAAGTCATACATTTTGGCAAGCATTACATATTTGTGGATGAACGTAGGGTGGTAAATGTGCATACAAAGCTAAAGTACAGCAAGTCCCCTACCTTCGTGTTGCGAAGATTCAAAAGATGCGAACATGGGTTTGCATCTTTTTTTTTCGTTCAACCAAGCGAGCTAAATGAAGAAAAAAAAAAAAAAAAAGACAGATCGGCATACCAACACAAGCAATACTATTGCAGTGATCTCCCCAGCTGTGCAATGGTGTGTTCCGATAGGGGGCTCCCCCCACCAGAACACAATGATCACTACTCTCAGCCTTTGTCTGCAAGCACTGATCTTTGTTGGACTTACCAACAAGCTCCCAAAACAGAACTCGTTCGTAAGTAGGGACCTTACAGTAGATCAGTTTTAAAAATATACATAAACTGGTTTGGAGCATCATTTCAGGGGTGTGCCGTTAAAAATTCTATTCTACAAGATTAAAAAATGTCAGCAGCATTATGAATAAATCCGGGGTCATTTTCTTTTAGATGTACCATTTTTTAAAAAAAATAATAAAGTGATAACTTTACTCCCGCATGCAACTGTGTTCGGGCCTGGTGATTGGATTCTAAAGGGTGAAAACCGCATCCTGGGGAGCAGCGGTGTGGAGAAATTCACATGCTCCGCCATACCCAAATGCACCTGATATTGTCTGTCACTTTTCTTTGAAATGGCAAAATGAAAGTCTCTGAATACCTAAAGATTCAAACTACAGTTTGGTACCTAGATTTCCAATCTGAAAAAAAACAACCTAGTTACAAGTAAAAAAAAAAAAAAAAAAACATTCGAACACACTATCCAGAAGATGGCAGCACAGGCACGCTATATAAATTGTTCAGCATTGCTTTATGTTTGTGGTTAGAGCATGTGTAGCGCTTGTAGGCAGGCAGCTGGTCTGTGGCGCAGGAGAGAGGAGATGGGGTCAGCACAAGGCTGTGTCCAGTGTCTGTTGGGGGGTAGGTGCAGACAGGCAGCCTGCTTGATGAAGCAAGAAGGGACTCTGTAGATGAAAGACAAGAAGAACAAAGTTAAAAGCAGTGTGGCAGGTTTCAGGTTGCACTTACAGGAATGTAGTAAAAAAACAGGCATTGAAAGTGGTCATGTCCCTGGGTCCATCCGGGTGGAGAGCTGGGATCCACTACATCTCACGTGGCCAGCAGTATCCGAAACTCTTGGGTGGTGCACGGGAGAGGAAGCCAAGCGTCTCTGTGGGGACGAAGAGCCAGTAATGGGCGGCACTTCAATAGCTGGCACGTGTTCGGAGCAATCCGTGCACCTTCATCAGGCCTCCCAAGTGTCTGTCAGGGCCGTGCTAAGTAGGAAAAGAGGGGGAGGCAGGGATTTCTCCGAACGTGCGCCAGTTATTGGAGTCCCACATATTACTGGCTCTCCGTCCCCACAAAGATGCTTGACTTACTCTCCTGCCCACAGCTCCGGATACCACCGGAGCTGCCGGCCACGTGAGATTCAGCGGACCCAGGGACATGATCACTTTCAATGCCTTTTTTTCTACATTCTACATTCCTGTAAGTGCAACCTGTAATAAACGCCATACTGCTTTTAACGTTGTGCTACACTTAGATGGGCGCCTCTGTTCTCTTCTGGCCTTATGTTTGTGGCTATTTTAATGAAAAATCTGCCAAATTGTCATAACTGCTGCCAAGTATGTTGTTTGGTATAGTTCAGTAAGACATACAGGAATCTATAGGGGTTTTAGTAACCACAAAGGTTTACTATTATGATTCGTGTAGAGCATCCCCCGATGTATGAGCGGCTTGCACATGGTACTGATGTTTGAGCTTCTGCTTATTTGGACGTCATGTCAGGCGTTTATTTTGCATGTATTTATGATGCGTATTTGCAAGCACAATATCTTCCCAGGGAAAATTAATTCATATTTATGCTCATGCGTATTTGCATATGCGCGTACCAACGCAAAACACTGACCTGGAACGCAGATTTTGGTTTATTTTTTAACTCCAGAGTACACAGCACATGTTTACTCGCCTGATTATAAATAATGGGAACCATTTTAGATAAAAAAAAAAAAATGCTGTAATGAGCTTTCAAGCTGCAGTGTATAAGAGGCCTTAAATCGGGCCTATTTCACCCACTCACAGCCAGGCACACTGCATTTTCAGCATTCTTCCTTTGACTCAAGAATCAGTCTATGGGTTCTTTTTAGGACTTTAATTGAACTGGAGCTTGGAAAGGGACAGAAAGCATGGGATAAGCCAAACTGTAGAAACTGAAGACTTGCTAGGCTTCTGGCTGCTCTGTACAAAATGCAGGCTTTATTGCACAACCTTAGCCTACACTGTACTGTCTCATTACCAACTTGCACAACTCCTGGCTGGACAGGTGTTCTAACCCTTCTCTACTCGATAAAAAAGAAAAAAACCCAAAACAACTTTACCTGTAAAACCCATTTCTTGAAAAAAACA
Source organism: Glandirana rugosa (assembly GCA_018402905.1). Taxonomy (NCBI): domain Eukaryota; kingdom Metazoa; phylum Chordata; class Amphibia; order Anura; family Ranidae; genus Glandirana; species Glandirana rugosa. The sequence continues at coordinate 582,716 of BLSH010468313.1, read as the reverse complement.
TCACAGAGCGTCATTTTACATCCTTATGACACGGTTATACTGCCACCTACAGGTGACTGGACCCTGGCACAAAAAGAAGAAGTTCCCTCCCAGACATAACCCCTACCTGGTACTCAGAACTTCAGTTTTGTAGCAAGCCATAAACCTCAAGACAGAAGGTGCAATCTGTGTCCCATTATGGGACACAGCATCTTCTTAAATCCTTATGAAAGGAAAGTCCCAAAGCAGTGAATATGAGGGCAGGACAAGGCGGCAATAGACAACCCCCCCCCAAAAAAAAACAGAAAAGGAAAGTACCCTATGCAGCCATCTGCAAAACACTGAGACCAAAGATAATTTCCTCGGTGGCTCCAACATCCGCCTAATAAACTTTTGAGAAAGTGTAAACCAAAGACCAGAGAGCAGCTTTAAAAACTTCAGCTACTGAAGCCTGACGACTAACACAACATAAACCTACACTTCTGGTAGAATGGGCAGTCACCAAAAAAAGCAGAACCTTCCCTTTCAAACCTGAAATTAGAGATATAAGCTAACAAAGCAAACGCGTAAATGGTAAGACTTGGAAGCTGAGTGACCGTCCCTTGGGATCCTGTGTTGCCTAGGCGTGTTCTGTGTGGGGCTGGGCTGCCAGGGGCATAAGAGATCTAACTGATGCCAATGACAGGGATCAGTAGGTCTCAGTCATGCTGCCTGACAGAGTGGGGAACCTCCATGTTTACATCGGCAGTTCCCCGCTTTTCTTCTCGGACAATGGCGGATTTATGGCGGACATGGAGTCCGCCTGACCCACGGCCCCGCTGTGAGCAGGCGGGGGGCACGAGAGTGCGCTGGCGCCGCGTGCGCTTGGCCCCTAGCTGCACGTGCGCTGATCGCCGTTTATAGACGCCGATTTGCGATATCATGCCACTCTGTAGCAGTGAATGTACGTGACGCAGTCCGTATGTGTTTAAAAGCCTTTACAGGTTACCACTTTAGATTTACAGAGGAGGGTCTAGAATTATTGCCCTCCATCTGACTTTCGCAGTGATACCTCACATGTGGAACAATAGCCGTTCGCGTGTGAGATGGACGTGCACAATGGCGGGGGAGGGGGGTATACATATACGGGTACATACGTGGATATCTACATTGGCTGGGCGGGAAGTGGTTAATCCATCAGTAGGCAGGGCAGACACCACATGCTTGAGAATTAAAACTCTGTTGTCATGTCTGAGGAAGAGAAGACAGAACATTTCTTGCACATAAACCGTTTATTTGTGCAGCTTGTTTACAGGGATAAAATATGGGAAAAGTAGTACAAGTGCACCAAGAATTTTTATTTTTTTTCTTAAATTGTGCCTTGACATATTTTTTTAATCACTGATCAAGCGGCACACATATACATCTAAGCCTGCTTTGAGACAGATTCTCCAACATATTCATTTATATGCACACACAATCGTAAATAAAAACCTTTTTTTTTTACATGTTTCATAAACGCAAGCATTTATTTTTATACCCAAAGTAACAATTAACATTGCAAAAATTCAAGAACAAAAAGATTTCAAAAAAACTTCAGTAACATGTATTACAATTGTCAGTGATTTGTTTTTCAATAAATGAAAACTAAACCTGCTCTATTTTGTGACCTGCAGTTTTTCCAGAGAAAGGATCTAGTTTTTATTTATTTTCTTTAAGAATTTAACAGCACAGACTTGTGCAGCTGGTAAATGCGAGCATTGCTTTCTTCTTCCTCTTCAGCTCTTCCTGACTGACCAACGAGGTATCTGGTCTCCACCTTACAAATGAAAAAAAAAAAAAAAAATACAATCCAACATATTACCAGAGAGCATTCACTGTATCACTATATAACATATAGGTGAGACTTGTGCTGTATTCAAATAATGAAAAGTTCCAAAACAATGTATAGCTAGCTGAAGCTGTGATGCAACACACTGAGATCACATGTGGCCCCCGTGTGACAGAAGGGGAGCCTGTAACTGGCAAGCACCTGCTACATTTGTGATTGGAGACAGTGATCACATGGTAAAGGGCTGCTGTGTTTGGCCCTTTACCTCGGATCTCTGATGTGTCTGGGGAGGGGGCACGCACTAGAGGCTGAAGTGGGGAGGCGCAGGGGTACATCCTTTTGGAACTGGAGAGCACCCGCCTGGGCGTATATTCACACAGCTTCTGTGATCAAGATTAAAATTTAAGGATGGGTGCATTAGACCAGTTGACTTTCTGACCTGCCCTTGACCGCCACTTTAAAACAAAACAAAAGCCAGTTGACATAGGCCCATTTCACACTTGGTGCGACTTGTCCTGCGACTTTAGACTGCAAAATCGCATGACAAGTCGTTCTCCATGATTTCCAATGACTACCATTCATATATGTACGACTTCAAAGTAGTCCCTGCACTACTTTGGTCCGACTTTCATGCGAGTTGAGGTCCACAGGCCTCACGTTTGCACAGGCATTCCCTGAAATCGTGTCAAGATCGCACCCAAAAAAGTGCATCAAAATTGCGCAACTTTGACGTCACAGCAGTGTGAAAGGGGCCTCAAGCAAATACAAGGGGTTGTAAAAGAGACCTATTTGCACTGCTATCAGTCTAATAGCCAGTTTACACCACATGCAGTCCAGTGAGTTTTTTTCTGCATCACAAACGCATGGAGAGTAGGTCATATCATTTTCAATGGCATAGTTCACACCAGTGCAGTCCATTCCAGTTCCAGAAAGTAGAACATGCTGCATTTTTTCTGCACTGAACTGTACTGGAAAGCGGTAAAATGCATCAACCAAAAAACACATTGGAGCACACGTCATTTAACTCCTTCACGCTGACTGTACGCAAATGTGTGGCCTTGGCTTTAAGGGGTTGTACCGGTGTAATACATGCAGCTGCATGCATCACCTCAGTACCGTTTTTTTTTTATTTAAGAGCAAACGGTCCGCTTTCTTGGCATGACAACCGATGCAGCTAGCAGTGCCCCATCCCTCTGTGCTCGGGAGCAGAAGTGAACACATACATAAATCGGGCCCGCAAATGTGGACAGTGTTCAAAACACACGTGAGATATTGCTGCGATCGTTAGAGCAAGAGCAATAATTCTAGAGCTAGATCTCCTCTAAACTGGTAACCTATGGACATTTTTAAAGCGTCGCCTATGGAGATTTTTATGTACCGTAGTTTGTTGCCATTCCACTAGTGTAAACAATTTCAAAGCATGACATGTTAGGCATCTATTTACTCGGCGTAAAATCTTTCACACTATACAAAAAATTTGCATAATTTTAGTATTTTGGTTTTTATTTTAATTCATGAAAGTGTCTTTTTCCCCAAAAAATAGGATTTTTTTAACTTGCCGTAAAATCCTTTTCTCTGAGTTCATTGACAAACGCAGCCTCCATACTTGACAAGTGTGGTTTATGCACATCCTACTAGGAGTAGACTAGGCAGAACGAAGTTCAGAAAAAAAAAAACAAGCTAACCCCTCCCAGGGGGCCGTCCTCACTCAGCATATAACTTCCCAGCTCTGCATAGCATATCCGTTCGTAACAAGCCGTACAAACGCAACACAGAGGGACGGGTGCTGCATCTGTCAATGAACTCAGAGAAAAGGATTTTACGGTAAGTTAAAAAAATCCTATTTTCTCTTATGTTCATTGACAGGTGCATCCTCCATACTTGACAAGTGAGGATGTCCCAAAGCAGTCATTCAAGAGTGTGGTGGGTCAAACAACAACAACTGAACCCAACAGAATCCTCTCAGGAGGCGCCAGCCGTGCCTGCAAAACTTTGCGGCCAAAAGCAGAATCCGCGGATGCTGATACATCAACTATGTAAAATTTAACAAAAGTGTGCAACGAGGCCCATGCAGCCGCCTTGCACACTTGAGACACCGAGGCTTGGTGTCTGAAGGTCCAGGAAGTGCTAATCGCCCTGGTGGAATGGGCCGTGACCGGGAAAGGGGGTTCTTGGCCCCAAACCATATAAGCATGGGCAGGAGAGGGCTGGCAGCCTTAGGTCTGGGGGGCAAGTCCAGTCAAGTGGCCCATTGAACCACCGAATCAGCTCACCCTCTATGCCCACCTGGTTTTAGAACAGATATTGATGTTATGAAGCAAGACAAATACGATACAATGTGGTAACATCATTTAATGGTAATAGCAACAAAGGAGGTTTAAAAAAAATAATGCATCAATGCAGCCTTACCAGTACCCACCAGTGCCCATCCAATTCAGCCTGCAATACAGAGAGAGGAGAGCCGTCGGATTACACGGAGCGGGGTTCTCCCGCTTACCCGGCGCGGCCGCTGTCATATGAAGTCCCGCCTCCTGGACCGGCTCCTATGATAGACATCACCAGTGTGCTGTTTATTATAGAAGCTGGTCCAGGAGGTAGGACTTTGTAAGCGGGAGATCCCCGCACTGTGTAATCTGACAGTGCCCCCCCCCCCGAGGCAGCCCAATGGGCCCAGCGGGATCCATGGTAGGGCCGACCCTGGGTGCCCCCCTTTGCCTGCAGTTAGTTGGTGGCTGCGCCCCTGGCCCCTACTTCCTTCCTCTACAAGCAGAAAAAAGTGTGACCGGGCAGCAGCTGTTGGCCATTTTGAATGTAAGTTAGGGTGGCCTGGGGGGCAATTGCCACCCTGCCCCCTGGTCCAGCCCTACCCCTGAGCATGGGTCACCGTCTGTCTGATCCAACGGGAAACAGTAGCCGACGAGGCCGCCAAACCCTTTTGCGGCCCTTTCGTCAGTACAAAGCACCAGACTTCAGAAAAGAAGCTGTAGCTGTCAAATACACCCGCAAAGCCCTCACGACATCCAACGAATGTAAAGCAATCTCCTTGGGATGTGACGGGTGCGGACACAATGAAGGGAGAACAATGTCCTCATTGATGTGAAAAGAGGAAACCACCTTCGGTAGGAATGAAGGAGAAGGGCGCAGCACCGCCTTATCCTTATGAAGGACCAAGTAAGGAGACCAACATGACAAAGCCACCAACTCAGCCACCAGCCTAGCGGATGTAATGGACTCCGTCGCACATTCTGTGAGTGACTGCGCCACCATGGCAGACGCCAGAGCCGGCCTCATGGCCGCCCCCAAGAACAATGCCTTGGAGACCGCCTCCATCCGTCTATCGACCAGATCCTTAAAAGATGGTGACCCTTCCATAGGGATGGTCGTCGCCTTATTCAGGCGAGCCACGGGAGGGTCCACCGCGGGGGATGCCCATTTCTGCAAAAGGCTGTCCTCAAAAGGGATAGCGCACAGAGAAACGTTTGGGCAGTGAAAAGGAATTTTGCGGATGCTGCCATTCCTTATACACAAACTGGTCAAAAAATTGGACATAAGGGAACACCTTAGGGGTCCGCGCCGGCTTAAAAGACCCACAAATGTAGGCAGTCTCTTGCGACTCCCCAGCCTGGTCCAGCCACAGCGATTCACGGATGGCAGTGACCAGGGAGACCACCAACGCCCTTTCGCACGCCACTGAGGCCCCCTGGTCCTCCTCACCGTCCGAGGGCTCCAGTTCACCATCTGAGAGCTCCATGGGGGTCTCTGTGACCATAGATCCCCCTTCCGGTTCAGATTCCTCCCCTGAAGGAGAGGGGGGTGGACACTTTTTCGTCACTTACTTAGCACGGCTCGGTACCCCCCAGGCGAAAAACTCTCCCAAAGTGGATGTTAATTGATCCAGGGGAACCAGAGGTCCCAGCGTAGCTTGCGCTTCTGCGGACCCCTCCGGAGAAGAACCCGCAGGTTCAGCCGCCATTGTACCACCGGAACACCCTCCACCAACTGCCCCACAGATCGACCGGGTAATGCCCAGGAGGACTCTGCACCGCCGCCACCCCAGGGAAAGGTCAGCTAGTACTTGCTGTTCCTTTGTGCCCTAGTGCTGTCTGCCCCTGCCGAGCTGCTGCGACTGCCGCTGTGCTTGCACTGCTGATCAGGAAGAGAGAGAAAACGGCGCCGACATGCACGTTTTATCAGGAAGGCTCACCAAAAATGCCCGCCGATCAGTCACAAGAGGCCAAAACACTGTTAAAATGGCTGCGGCAAAATGGCGGCAATACGCCGCATGGCAGTGTTAACAGTGCGGAGGGGAGGTGAGGACAGGAAAAGGGACACCTGGACCCCTGTACCCTCCACCGGAAGTTGGCACCGCTAGTCGCCCCCCCTCCGCACCCCAGGGGGGGGGGTCGCCCCCCCCGTAGCGGGTAGCCACCCGGTAGCAGACCTTCCTCCCCCCAGGTGGGGAGGGATGCTGCCAGTCAAGCGCCCCTGGACGCGAGCACAGCCTGGTCACTCGGATGCAAGTGGGGTTCACCCACCAGCCCCCCGCACGGAACGGGTACGATGCGGCGGACCCCGCTAAAGTTAAAGGTGGCTCGCATCCGTCATCCGTACTGGGGAAGTTGCAGGATTCAAGATATCCGCTATGCCCCAGCTGGCTGCTTGATAGTCTTCATCAGATAGCTTGAGAAAAGCAAAAAAGAAGAAAATGGGGAACCGCAGATCCCAGCAGGGAACCAGGTCTAACTTCTTGCACTAGGCATAAAAAAACTGATATGCTATGCAGAGCTGGGGGGGGGTTATATGCCGAGTGAGGATGGCCCCCTGGGAGGGGTCAGCTTGTTTTTTTTTCTAAACTTCGTTCTGCCTAGTCTGCTCCTAGTAGGATGTGCATAAACCACACTTGTCAAGTATGGAGGCTGCGTCTGGCAATGAACGCAAGAGAAAACTTGGTTTGAAAGACCGCTGTGCAATTACCATGTGACATAAAATATTGCAACAATTTCCATTTTATTCTGCAGGGTCTCTGCTAATTTTATTTATATATATATATATATATATATATATATTTATTTATTATGTTTGGGGGGTTCTAAGTAATTTTCTAGCAAAAAAAAAGGGATTTTATTAAAACTTACCGTAAAATCCTTTTCTCCGAGTTCACTGACAGACGCAGCTCTTCATGACTTTGTGGGTTTTATGTTCGTCCTACCAGGAGTTTATATATATATATATTTATTTTAATCGTCTCTGGGACGTCTTATTTTACCTTTAACAACGTTATAAAATACAGTGTACCATTAACGTGTCGCCAGAAAGTTTGGTTCAAAAGAGAACGCAAGTAACGGTCTGCGTCGGAGGTATGAACTGTTCACACCAAATACGTGTAGGA
>BLSH010468313.1:558199-571509 GCA_018402905.1 Glandirana rugosa | reverse complement strand
GGGTGTGCACACCTCTCAGGCAACATGCAGTACCGATTATGGCCGCTCCGAGCGCTAGAGGGAAAGCCCCATAGACTGAAAATGTCCGCGGCTACGGCAAAATGGCGGCGGTCCGCCGCAAAATGGCGGCCGAAAGACCGCATGGCGATGCTGGACGAGAAGGCTGAACGAAGGTACAGCGCTGGGGAGGGGGGTGAGGGCGGGGGGTGGCAGGGGGCAAGATGAGAGGCTGATTCCCACCCGGTGGCTACCCTGGTCAGCTACAGGAGCAGTGAAAAAATTGCATTTTTGGACGTCGGGCCCTCTTCACTCCCCATGTGGGGAGGAAGGCAGGGCGCTCACTTACCAGTCCGACGCCACGGTAGCCACCCGGATGCAGACTTTCCACCCTTGGCGGGGGGGTCGCTGCAGGCCCAGGGTCACCCTGCCGAGCGATTCGGGAAGGGGACCAATATGGGGAATCTCGCCCCGGGCCACCCGCACGGAATGGGTAAGATGCGGCGGGTCCCTGTGTTGGGGCCGGCTTCGCATCATGTTGGCCAGGTCGGGGAAAGTACAGAGCACGAAGACTCTCGATGCCCCGACCGGCTAGTTGATAGCAGATCATCTTGATTGCAGAAAAAAGAAAATAAAAAAGAAAAATGGTCACAAAAGGACCGCAGTTCCCATAGGGAAGCCAGGTCAACTCCTTGCGAACTAGGCATTGAAACTGGAGAGCTCCTCTGTGAGGGGGGGTTTTAATGTAGGAAAAGAGGATGGCCCCCAGGGGAGGGGCCAGCTGATTTATTTTCCCTGCCTAGTTAACTCCTGGTAGGACGAACATAAAACCCACAAAGTCATGAAGAGCTGCGTCTGTCAGTGAACGTAGGAGAAATACGGATTTAAACTTGTAAGCAACAAATGTCAGAAAAAGGCACAGGCATGAAGGGTTAGGGCACTGTCACACCAAGGCAGTTTTCAGGCCTGTAAATTGCCTCTCAATTCTCCCCAGTGTGAAAGCCTAAGTGTTTTCACACTGGGGTGGTACGCTTGCAGGATGGTAAAAAAAAAGTCCTGCAAGCAGCATCTTTGGGGTGGTGTATACACCGCTCCCAAACCTGCCCTGCCCACTGGAATGGGCACCGCTTCCGAAGCGCCCCAACACTGGCGCTTTTACCCTTTTCTTGAGGGTTAAAAGTTTCCCGCTACCATCTGAAAAGCGGTGCAGTGTCAAAGTAGCTTTAAGGTGAAAAAAAAAAAATGGATTTTTGACTTACCCTAAAATCATTTTCTCTGAGTTCATTGACAGACACAGTGCTTCCTTAGTGTCACCATTGGGTTATACCGCCCCTTACAGGAGTAGGACACTAGGCAGACAAAAGACACCCATTTTCAGTCCTTGGTGGTATACCCCCCCGCCTCCGCTATAGGACTTCAGTTCAGTAACAAGTAGTGTCAGAAGTATTAAACACTCCTTAGAGGGGCGAGTGCTGTGTCTGTAAACGAACTCAGAGTAAAGGATTTTACGGTAAGTCAAAAATTTCGTTTTCTCTTGCGTTCATTGACACAGCGCTTCCTTAGACATCACCATTGGGACGTCCCAAAGCAGTGTCAAAAAACATGAGGGGAGGGACAGCCATCCATTTACTAGGTTTCAAAGCCAACCAAACAGAAGCTCAACAGGAACAACTGGAGCCAGCCTGAACAAGGAAAAACCCCTCAGGAGGGTCAAAACCCTCTTAAACAGCAGCCTGCCAAAACCTTACGGCCAAAAGAAGCATCTGCAGATGTCAGCACGTCCACTAAGTAACATTTTGTGAAAGGGTGTACTGACGACCAAGTGGTCGTCTTGCAAACCCACGTCACTGACGCCTGATAACGGAAGGCCCAAGAGGCACTCAGCGCCTGGGTAGAGTGTGCCTTGATTGGAAAGGGTGGAACCTTGCCCCTTATGGAATAGGCCTGAGTCACTGTCTGATCCATCTTAAGATGGTCGCAGAGGAAGCAGGCAGCACTTTTCTTGGCCCGTCCGTGACAATGAGTGACTTCCGAAAGGACTCGGTAGCAGCCAAATACACCCGGATCGCCACATCCAAGGTGTGTCAGGCACATTCCTTCGGATGCTGCGGTCTAGGACACGGGAGGCAACACAATGTCCTCATTCAGATGGAAATCAGAGACAACCTTGGGTGGGAAGGAAGGACAGACAAGGACGAAGAACCACCTTATCCTTGTGAATTACCAGGTAGGGAATTAGGGCAGGATAAAGCCACCAATTCCGACACCCTTCGAGCAGAAGTAATAGCCACTAAGAAGGCTATCTTCTGAGACAGAGTGAGCAAGGGAATCTCCCGAATATTTTCAAAGGGAGGCTTCTGCAGAACTGACACCAGATTCAAGTCCCATGGTAGTAAAGGTGACAGCACTGGTGGAACCATATGGCGGACCCCTTGAATAAAGGTAAGCACCAGGGAATGCAAAGCCAGGGACCGTTGGAAGAAAACCGACAGGGCCAACAATTGTCCTTTGATCGTACTCAAAGCCAATTTCTGGTCAATCCCTCCTTGATGGAAGGTCAAAATCCTTGCCACTGAGAAGGAATGGGGGTGAACATCCACGGGCTCACACCAGGAAAGGTAGGCTTTCCACGTTCGATGATAGATCCTTCTAGAGGTCGATTTTCTAGCCATAAGCAGGTTCTGAATGACCAATGCAGGTAAACCCCTGTCCTTCAGCACTTGGCTTTCAACAGCCAGGCCTTCAAAGCCAGTGACGGTAAAGCAGGATGGAAGATTGGCCCTTGTGATAACAAATCCTCTGAGAGAGGCAACTGCCAAGGGACGTCTGCGACCAAGCGCACTAGGTCGGCGTACCAAGACCAGTGAGGCCAATCCAGAGCCACCAGAATTACATGAATTCCCTCTGCCTCGTTGCTGCCTAACAGCCGCAGCAGAAGTATGAGAGGAGGAAAGGCGTAGATCAGACGGTACAGACCCTACGGGGCCACCAGAGCTTATGTGGTGTCCGCTAGAGCAGGGGTAGGGAACCTGCGGCTCTCCAGCTGTTGTATTACTACATTTCCCATGAGGCATTGCAAGGCTGATGGAGACAATTACTCCCAGAAGTATGATGGAAAATGCAGTTCTACAACAGCTGGAGAGCTGCAGGTTCCCTACCCCTGCGCTAGAGGGTCCCAAGCTCTGGCCGCGAATCTCTGCACCTTTCCATTGAGCCGAGACCCCAACAGATCCACCTCGGGAGTGCCCCAGCACCGACAAATCTGTTGAAACACATCTTGATGAAGGGACTGTTCCCCTTGTTCCAAAGTTTGGCGACTGAGGTAATCTGCCTGCCAGTTGTCCACCCCTGGAATGTGGACGGTGGAGATGGCCGGAAGGGAGCGCTGTGCCCACCGGAGGATGTCGGCTACTTCCAGAGCCGCCAGCGCACTCTCTGTTCCTCCTTGTTGATCGACATAAGCCACCGCCGTGGCAATGTCTGACTGGATCCGCACCAGGAGCCTGTCCATCCAGTGATCCAAACACAGTGGAGCAGAGCTCAGCCCCAGGATTCCTCCCCATCCTGACAAGCTGGCATCGGTTGTAACCACCATCCAGTACAGGGGGAGGAAGGCTTTTCCCTGTTGAAGGGCCGGAGATCAGAGCCACCAAACTAGGGAACCCTTGGATTCCCGGCTCAGTTGAATCTGGTTTTCCAGAGACCCTGGGCATTCATTCCACTTTGACAAGATCTCCTTTTGCAGCATTCTGGTAAGGAACTGTGCAAACGTCACCGCCTCAAAAGGTCGACACCATCGGGCCCAGCACCCGCATACAGGTCCGTATGGTGACCCACCTGCCTGGTAGCAAGAAGTGAATCGCTGGCTGCAGCTTCTGAAGCTTTTCCAGTGGGAGAAATACCCTGGCCTAAGCGGAATCCAGAGTCAGGTCAGAATAGTCCAGTCTCAGGGCTGGCTGCAGTGCCAATTTTTGGAGGTTTAGGAGCCAACCATACCCCTTCAGGGTTTGGATAGGAATCTCCACATCACCACGCAGAGTGGCAGGGTCTGCTGTGTGCAGGAGGTCGTCCAAACATCCCAGGACAGCAATCCCTTGTTGGCGTTGCAATGCCAGGACCAGGGCAAACACCTTGGTGAAAACCCTTGGAGCGGAAGCTAGACCAAAGGGTAACGCTGCAAATTGATAGTGCTCCTCTCCCACAGCAAAGCGGAGGAAGCGCTGATGTTGTGCACAGATGAGGATGTGCAGGTAGGCATTAAAATCCCCCTGATGCAGCGACGCCACCACTGAAAATGGACTCCATTCTGAACTTCTGGACCCTCACAAAGCAATTTAGAGCCTTGAGGTCCAGAATCGGCTGCACAGTACCCTCTTTCTTGGGGACCGTGAATAGGTTTTAATAAAACCCTTGAAAACGTTCCTCGTCTGGAACTGGGATGATCTCCCCTCGAAGCAACAAATCCCGTACCGCACCCCAGAGTGCCAACAGGCGTTCCGGGAACAGGTGCACGTTGGACGGGAAAGACCTGTTTGGGGGGAGCCTGGAACTCCATCTTGTACCCAGACAGGATAACTTTGTGGACCCACTTGTCGGTAATTGATGAGGTCCATGGGCCTGGATATTGTCGAAGACTTCCCCCCCACTCCAGGGCCCTCAGGCTGAAGGAGTCTTATCTGCAGAGTTAGAAAAATCCACTCTTGGTTTACCAGGCCAGGATCTTGGTGCCTACCGAAGAGGGTTTGAAGGGCTTTGAACCCTTGTCGGTGGATCCTGAGGGATGAAAAAACTTCCTATGAGCCGAGAAGGAGGGGCCCAGCTTATGGCGGGGTTCTTTTCCCTTTTTTGTCTGTGGTAAAAAAAAGTACTCCTCCCACCTGTGGCGCTCTTTATATCTGCCAGAGTGGCCCCAAACAGACGATCACCTTGAAAAGGCAAGTCAGAGCCTTTGTCGACCAGCACTTAAGCCACAATACCCGCCTAAGCACCACCACCAAAACAAACAGCTTAGAGAGCAAGGGAGCTGCGTCTAAGCATTGCAGACATACTGAAACCCCTGGAGCAACTGGTCAGCCAATACAGCGAAAGCAGGAGGGAACTGCTCTCCCTCCAGATCGTGGTGCAACAGTTTCGCCCACTCGGTCAAGGTCTGAGACACCAGAGCCACGGCCAACACCGGCTTAAGTACCAAGCCCGCCATAGTGAACATAGTGCTACCCAGAGCCTCCACCTTCCAGTCAGCCGGGTCTTTAAAGGCAAGGGAGTCTTCCACCGGAATCATGGAGGCCTTCTTCAACTGAGACCTGGGGGTCCACCACAGGAGGAGTAGACCATTTTTTGAGGAGATTGTCCTCAAAGGGATAGCGCACAGCAAAGTTTTGGGACCACAAAGGGGCGCTTCAGACATTCCCATTTTTTATAGACAATTTTGTCAAAATAGGTGGGGTTCGGAAACACATTTGCTGTACGGGACCAGCTTGTGAGTGCCAAATTGAACAGGCAATTCTGCCGCATTCTCCAGATGTAGTCAGTGTGTCCACCAGTGCTTTTTCCTGCGCAGCCACAGGGGCAGAGGAATCGTCCTCACTGTCGAGGCATCAGGGACCGTGGCCACAAGCCCCGCAGGGTGGGCCCCATCCGCAGTGGCTGAGTCAGATTGCGTATCTGACAAGGCAGACGAAGCAGGGGCCGTTTTTTTGCCAGGCCGCCACACGCAAGCCACCTCCACCCAGAATACAAAGGATTCGAGGACCGCCGTCAGTGCGTCCAGGGATAGCTGGGACCCCGAGGGACCTGCAGCCTCAGAGGGGGTCAGGTGGAGAAATCTGATCCTGAGACTCCATAAAATGGGAAGGGGGGCCCACCACATCAAGTGTAACCACTGCTCTGGGACACCCCTGCACCAGTAAAATCACCAACACACCCAACAACCTACAGCAGAGAGAGGAGGGGACCCCACCAGAATCACCACCCCACTGATGTAGCGTTTGCTGCCTCAGAGGTAAAGCTGCAACCATGTGGCATTTAGGGAATTAGAATCCACGTGTCAGATGCTGGGATACAGAGGAGGGGCTTATCTCTGCCAAAAAATGCCATCTCAGGCTCCACAGTAATGGCCACCGCTGCTAAGCACCAAAGGCACCTTTATCATGGCCACTGAGCTACACAAACATGGCCGCCGGCCATAGAAAACTGCATGTTTGCAACTCCAGAGGCTCCGGCTACAACAAAATGTCTGCCTGCCATGAAAACACAGACTACACAGGATCCAGGGGGGACCCTGACACCTGGCCAGCATGTCTAATATAAGGAGAGGGAACAGGGACCCCCCCCGTATGGTAAGTTAGCGCTGCGTGCCCCCCCCCCGCCACCAGTACCACAGTACTGTCCCCACAGGCCAGAGGCCTATCCCAAATGCCAGAGGAGAGGGGAGAGCCTCATTAGAAGGTCCCAGGGAGTGGGGGTGCACGGGAAGGAGGTGAACCTGCAGGACCGACAGACCCCAGGGAGGGGCCCCCGTCCACCGCACAATCCCAGAGGGAAAATGGGGGGGCAAGATGACATGTTCTCACCACCATACCTGGACCGCGCGGGCACCGCTCCAAACAGGACCTCCTTGCCACCGAAGTGGGGGGCTGTCAGCCATGAGGGACACGGGCCTGGACCCGGTCGTATGCGGCCTCGCAAGGCAGTCAACTCGCAGGGCCAGCCCCTGTCCAGTTGGGCTAAGTCGCAGCCGACCTAGTGCGTAGCTGTGGTCTGCACGTGCTCACTGGCCAGGCTGGGGAGACCACTGGATACTTAGTGACCAGCCTGTCACCCAGCCCGGCAGTTGCTTGTAGATCTCATCAGAAAAAAAAATCCTCAAATAGAAAAGAAAGAACTGCCAGGACCAGAGATCCCAGCAGGGAACTAGGTCCTTACTCCTGACTAGGCCGAAAAAAAAAACAGAAGTCCTATAGTAGAGTGGGCATATACAACCTAGGATTGCCCATGGGTGTAACCAAGTCTTTTTTCTGCCTAGTGTCCTACTCCTGTAGGGGGCGCGGCAAAACCTAATGGTGATGTCTAAGGAAGTGCTGTGTCTGTCAATGGACGTAAGAGAAAAAATAAAAAGGGGGGAAGCACTGAAATGCATCAAAAACATACTGCAATGCATCGAAGGCGTATGCAGAAAAGCATGCGGAGCGCATTCAGACTGCGTTTCTGTGGTGTGAACTGGCCCTCAAAGCTCTTTTTCTACTTGAGTTGCATACCAATCAACTTGCAGGAATATGAAAATGAACACTGCTTAGCTACACTGGATGGGAAACAAAGGAAAATCAGTACCCTCTCTCATTATCTGAAACCTGCCTTGTGTTAGAATTATGTGCAACTGACACTTTTGTCACTGAGAAGCTTGTGTGATGAGAGGTGGCATCAGAAAACAGTGCTTGCCAAAGTGATTTTATGCCAGAATTCTAATGTTTCAAGCTTTAATTTCTCCTGCCACTTTAAATTGCTGCAGCTACTCTCCTTCCTCCCATTCAAACTCCCCTGGCAACTGACTTCCCAGCATTATAAAATGGAAACTGCTTCCACAGAGTGAGTCCTATTTTTTTTTTATCTTGGGTTATGTAGTGTGGCAATATAAGATAAAAACTGTGCTTAGCAGAGATGATTATAGGCATTACAAACATTTTAGCCATGGATTTATAAAAACAATACATGAAAGAAATATTGGGAACATTATCACTGTGATATATTAAGCTGAGCTGCCTCATATAAAAAAAAAAATGCATATTCTAGAACACCGGTCACCCTCCTGCCATTAGCACTGTGCAAGTGCAGGTTTTTCTGAGCGCCAATATAATCCCGCCTTAAGAGGGAATTGGAAGGACATGCTAACCCAGCAAAGCAAGAGGATTACTTTATGAAATTGAATGCATTCTGATAACAGCATCTCCTGGCAATGCTGAAGATTAAAATATAAAATGCCAAATCCAAGTGTCACACATATAATCCCGTCTGATGACCTGGTTTAGCCTCACAAAGGCTTTCCCATATCACTGTAAAATACTCCACAAGACAAAAGTAAAACAAAAGTGGACCATTTAAACTCAAAGCACACTAACAGAACTAAAAGAACACTGGTACACCAAGTTCAGCAAATATTAACTCATATGCATTAAAGTACATAAAGGGTGCAAGGATAAATTCATGCTTATTTTAATACACAATTAAGGCAAACCATCTCAACATGGTAAGAAAGCTGTCTCTGATCCCTGTTAAGTACAGCTAAATGATGAATATGCGTACATAAACGTCGGCCAGAATTATAGAAAATGGAACAGCTGGAGACATCATTACTCTCTGCTCTATTTCTAACTCTGCACAGGTGACAGCCAAACCTTTGAGTTTCTATGTACTAAGGAAGGGAGATGGGCACAAGACTATTTGAAAAAAGCCCACTGACTGTTTACGAATACCGTTTTGAAGCATCATCGGGGTGCCATTACATCCCCCTCCCCCCCCAAAAAAAGATAACACTGCAACAAAGTTAACACGTGCAACAGCTGCTGACACACCAATTGACAATTTGTAACCAAATCTAACATATGATAAAGTGCAGCGCTAAACAATATAGTGAATTAAAGTGCTATGTGTAACAATCCATTAAGGATAGTTGATTCAGGAATAATATATCTTCAAAAACAAATGTTCTTAGCAAAACAGTGTCCAGTGCTCAAAAAGTAAACAAGTAAGCTTGATTGCAGCTAAATACATATAAAGTGTCCGGTGCTCATAGAATTTTCCAGAGAAGATATTCTGTGACCATCACCAAGCACAGTGTGAATATCCATCACCTTAAATCAAATGCGCATACCAGATTTTGGTAAGGAATATGCAGAACTGACAGCAGTTGTTGATGTCCCTCTATATGGAGCTTTGGATCCTCTCAAAAACCTCTGTAGACACCGTCAATAGGCATAGAATCTATACTTCTTGTAAGATCTCCCAAGCAGTAAATCACCAGGATGTATCAAATCAGCCATAAAAGAGAAAAAAACTATCAATAGTGTAAAACCATTATGATTTTAATAAAAAATTGGTATAAACACTTTCATCAAAATGGAAGATATAGGGCCCTTCAATCAAAATAATGCCGCAATGACCTGGGGGGACGCAATCCGATGCATTTCGTCTCCTAAGACGTCCTCTGGGAGTGCTTTTGTGGATGTCAGCAATGAGCTTTTTCACATTAGCAAGCATGTTGAATCAAATTCCCTCTTCAATAATGTGGCAATTTGGAAAAGTCTTCCACAGCTTCCTCCATTACGGTCTCAACCCCCCATCTCTACTTTCTGTGTCTGTCTCGTCTAGGGCAGACGTATTAGAATCCGACTCATGTTGAGAAATGGAAGTAGAAGAACCATGGTGTTTTTCAGGAGCAAGGATCACTTTGTCACTCTGAGATTGTGCAAATCTTTCGCAGAGCGAATGTTCACCAGTGGTTTTGAATGATTTCCTTTCACCTGGTCTCCACCATAGCTAGGTGTGAGGGTATTTCCCTGTGTGGTAGTCAGAGAAGTGCGCTGAACATAGGGTGTGTCCACAAGAATACAGAAATCCAGGTGTAGACTGTTCTGTAGAGAATCCTCTTCATGAAGGGCAAGAGGAAGCACCTGAGTACTATATGAGGGCTCTAGGCAGAATTGACGGTAAAATGTGTTTCCTGTTGTGTGATGTAAAACCAGGTCATCCACCGGACACTAAGCTCTGAGTGGTTGTATTTTAGTGTCAGATTTGAAAAGTTTACACTGTAATGAATTCAAAGTCCTGGTCTTGTACAGTAATAGTTGCATACAAGATGACCCTGTCTTGCTTGTCCAGAGCGCTGATGGGCATACCTCTGTGGTCTCTGAAGACACCTTCTGAGATGTACCACGACCTATAGGGATGGACCTGTATAGTACCTTGTGTCTGGCTACATGCAGTGCCAAGGTGAACGGTCATGCAGGATCCAGCAAACGGAGTAATATTACAGGTGGTCCCCCCAAAGCATGGAGTCCAGATACAGCTCACAAGGTTTACCAAGGTTGTGCTGATCTGGATCAGGGACATGCAGTCGGGAGGCAGATGAGGCAGAGCCATGAACATAAAAAAAAAAAAATCATGATCAACTTTGAGGGTCATAGCTGGGCGACCTGGAGTCACAGAGACCCCCATTTGGGGGGGGGGGGGGGGGTAGGTAGCTGAAATTCTACCCCACCACTGGTAAAAATGTGGGGCTCCTATCATCTATGGTTACGGAGATACAGGGTTTCTTGCGCAGCCTGTCAGAAGCTACATACAGAGCGGTCAGTTTAAATACAAGCTGACACACTATGCTTGCAGTAGACTGTGCCTCTCACTTCTTTTCAGAGGCACTGAGCTCAATGGATAGCTTGGAGTCTTAGAAAAATGGTAAAGCACCATTGGCCCAAGCTGTCCAATAAAAATGCTGCAGTGGAGGCAGATTGAGACAAGTACACACTATAGAGAGATATGCTTTGTTCATATTTCATGTCTGAGGTTTACATCCACTTTAAGTCTCATACTTGCTATCAGGCTACAGTATCAGTCCAATAATGGGACAAACCTGTAATCATTTCATGCTGTTGGTCAATGTATGGGTCCAGGCTTTGCTAATCACAGTGGGCATGACCCCAGAGAGGTTTTCAGGATCTAGCAACCACAGGAATGGACCACGGCCTTGGACCTGTATAGCACCCTGTGGCTATATCCACTCATACTTAGTGCACCCAAGAGGGATTCAGTGCCCAAAGCAACATTACAGGCCATCACCACAGTGTGGGGATTGTGCACGGTTCACTATGTATTACTGAGGTTACAATGATCTAGAATGCACTTGCTTCTATGGTTTTAGTAGAAGGCAGTGAAGCATAGAAACATCTCCATAAGGATGAAGCGGTCCATCGCCTAAGGACACTAGCAAAAATTGAGGACTCCTGGAGTGGAGTAGGGTTATAGGTTGCCAATATCAAATTACCTAAAAAGGTAGCAGCCTATAACGCCAGGTCTATGAATAACCAGCCCACGTCCTGTACAGATAAGGATTTTGCAGGTAAACCAAAAATCCAAAACTTCCTACTCGTACATCACAGTACATAGATGTCATATTCATAACTACTTGGAATGTCCCATACCACTGAACATGAGGGGTGGGCAACAATAAGGCCAAACATGCTCGAAACCCAAAAACAGAAGCAGGGGGAACTCACTACAAATTTGCCTGCAATACATTTTACCCAGAACTGGCATCCACAGAGACGTCAACATCTACCTGGTAGAAATGTGTGAGAAGACCAAGTAGCAGCCTTACGAACTTGAACAGAAGCTTGATGCTTAATCACCCAGGAAGTACCAACCCTCTGGTTAGAATGCAAGCAATGCAGGATCCTTGTCCCTGATACCACAGACCTGACAAATTCACCTAGAAATAGTGTATAGAGAAGTAGCTGGGAAAAAGTCCCCTGCGGGAAAGTGCAGCCAACGCTGAGTCCCTGCCAGCTAAAGAAGTGGCAACCAAGACAACCTTGTACATAAGAAGCAACAAGAGAACCTTCCAAATAAAGAAGCCTGCAAAACTGATAAATCCTTGCATAAGCCGTGTGAAAGCTTGTGAAGGTATGAGACGCAGGTCTCTAAAACAGGGAGGCCGAGCCTGAAATCGGTCCCATAATGGTGCTTAAAGTCCAAGACATCTTCACACAAGCCTGGAGGAGAAGCCAAAATGAGCCCCACTACATACCACTGAGGATGAAACTCAAGCCTCACACCAGGCAAAAAAGCTTTCCATGTATGGTGGTATAACTTACTGTAGGTCAACCTTTTGAGATTCAAAAAGCAAGTAGACAGCACTTCAGCTGAATTGGAGATAATTTAATTTATTTTCCAAAAGCAAACATAGACCTAATGGGTGATGATCAACACAACATGTCCTCTAACAAGTCGGTGGCAAGGCACAAGGAGATTGATGTGTTTCACAGAAACATAGTCCGCTTAGTCATAATCAGATTATGACTGAGCGGACTACGTTTGTGTGAAACGCATCAATCTCCTTGTGCCTTGTCATCGACTTGATAGAAGACATGTTGTGTTGATCATCAACCATGAGGTCTATGTTTGCTTTTGGAAAATAAATTAAATTATCTCCAATTCAGCTGATCTGAATTATCACACTCACCTGGAGCGGGTTTCCCCTTCTTTGATGTCGATCAACCTTTTGCCTTGAGAAGGGTAGGGATTACAGTGTCAGAAACACCACTATCCCTCATAACTTGGACTACAGCAGCTATGCTATTCAAGCCAGCAACAGTGAAAGGACAGAAGACTAGAACCCTGAAATAGCAAATCTGGCAGATCAGGAAGAGCCCACCGCTTATCTGCCAAGAGATACACAGTGGGTAAAATAAGTATTCAACACGTTACCAGATTTCTAAAGGTGCTATGGACATGACATTTACACCACGTCGGTAACAATCCTTGCATGCAAAGAATCCAAAACAAATAAGTTCAGAAATTAAGTTAAGTGCAATAAAATGGTATTGAACACATGAAGAAAGGGAGGTGCAAAAGGGCATGGAAAGCCAAGACACCAGAAATTGATCAGTAATTAGAAAGCCATCCTGCCCCTTGTCAGTGCAATTTAATATCAGCTGGTTCAGTCTCAACTGATGGCCTATAAAAAGTTGTCATTACTAAGGTGTCACACAAGAAACCTCAAGATGGGTAAAAGCAAAGAGCTAACTCCCGAGACCTTTGCAACCATATTGTTGCAAAACATACTGATGGCATTGGTTATAGAAGGATTTCTAAACTTGAATGTTCCAGTGAGCACTGTTGGGCCATAATCCAAAAGTGGAAAGATCATCATTTCATTATAAACCAGCCAGGACCAGGTGCTCCTCACAAGATTTTTGACAGAGGAATGAAAAGAATTATCAGAAGAGTTGTCAAAGAGCCAAGAACCACATGTGGAGAGCTTCAGAAAGACCTGAAATTATCAGATACAATTGTTTCAAAGAAAACAATACTGCCATGGCCTGTAAGCACGCTCACAATGCAAGACTCCATTGCTGAAAAAAAGCACGTTGAAGCTCGTTTAACCACTCAAGGACCGGAAGCATTTTCACACATTAGGACTACTTCTTTCTAAAATACATATCCAAAAATATATATATAAAAACGAATTTATTCATTGGTTTTGGCCGATTTATATTCTTCCTCATATTTTTGGTAGAAAAAAAAAAAAAAAAAAAAAAAAAATA
>BLSH010468313.1:522374-548273 GCA_018402905.1 Glandirana rugosa | reverse complement strand
CAGGGAAAAGAAACAGCTGGCCCCTCCCATGGGGCCGTCCTCTCTTCCCACATAAACTCCCTCCATA
Organism: Glandirana rugosa; assembly: GCA_018402905.1. NCBI lineage: Eukaryota > Metazoa > Chordata > Amphibia > Anura > Ranidae > Glandirana > Glandirana rugosa. The sequence continues at coordinate 548,206 of BLSH010468313.1, read as the reverse complement.
GAATAGCTCACCAGTTCGTACACAAGCCGTACAAGAACAGAGCAAAGAGGGGTGGGTGCTGCGTCTGTCAGTGAAACGAGAGGAGAAAAAGGGATTTTATTAAAACTTACCGTAAAATCCTTTTCTCCGAGTTCACTGACAGACGCAGCTCTCCATTACGTGTGGGGATGTCAAAAAGAGGGGTGGGTAAATGATAACAGTACCCAACAGAACCTCTAAGGAGGAGAGACGCCTACACTGCCGCCTGCAAAACTTTGCGGCCAAAAGCAGCATCCGAAGATGCAAACACATCAACTTTATAAAACTTAGTGAAAGTGTGAACAGAGGCCCAAGTGGCCGCCTTGCATACCTGTGACACCGAAGCCTGATGTCTAAAAGCCCAGGAAGTGCTAACAGCCCAGGTAGAATGAGCCATGACGGGAAAAGGGGGAACCTTGCCCCGAACAGATTATGCATGGGTCACGGTCTGTCTGATCCAACGAGAGATCGTAGCCGATGAGGCCGCCAAACCTTTGCGCGGACCCTCAGGCAGCACAGAGCATCAGCTTTTCGAAAAGAAGCTGTAGCAGACAAATACACCCTTAAGGCCCTCACTACGTCCAAGGCATGTAACTCAATTTCTTTTGGGTGCGATGGACGAGGACACAATGAAGGAAGAACAATATCTTCATTATTGTGAAAGGAAGAAACCACTTTCGGAAATAAGGAAGGCGAGAGTCGCAAGACCGACTTATCCTTATGCAGGACTAGGTAGGGAGACTTGCACGATAGTGCTGCTAATTCAGACACCCGTCTAGCGGAGGTGATGGCTACTAAGAAAGCCACCTTCTGCGAGAGCAGTTGTAAGGAAATCTCCCTGATTTTCTCATAAGGCGGTTTCTGAAGTACAGAAAGCACCAAATTCAAATCCCAAGGAGCCAACGGAACCTTCACCCGAGGCGCAACATGTCGTACACCTTGAACAAAGGTACGAATCAACGAGTGCGAAGCCAAAGGTCACCTTAAGAGTACTCAAAGCCAGTTTTTTGTTCAGGCCCTGCTGCAAAAAAAAGTCAGGACCCTGGATACCACATAAGAGCGAGAGTGTTATGACCCTCCGCCTCGCACCAAGCTATATAAGCCTTCCAGGTGCGGTGGTAAATCTTGCGAGAAGTACACTTGCGAGCCTTCAACAATGTAGGAATCACAGAGTCAGCGACTCCCCTGTCTCTTAACACCTGGGACTCAATAGCCAAGTCGTCAAAGCCAGCGAAGGTAAAGCAGGGTGCAAGATGGGCCCGAGACAGAAGATCGTCTCCCAGCGGGAGCCGTCAGGGGGCGTCTGCGACCATTTGCACCACATCGGCATACCAAGTGCGCCGAGGCCAATCCGGAGCCACCAGGATTATTGGTATTCCCTCCGCCACTATCCTGCGGATCAGGCGCAGTAACCGTTTTATCGGAGGGAAGGCATACAGAAGTCGGTAATGGAGCTAGGGGGCCACCAGAGCGTCCGTGGCCACTGCCAACGGATCCTTCGTTCTGGACACAAAGGTCTCCACCTTGTGATTGAGCCGAGACGCCATGAGATCCACTTCCGGCGTCCCCCATCTGACGCAAATCTGGTTGAACACCTCCGGTTGGAGGGACCACTCTCCCTGGTCCAGCGTCTGGCGACTGAGAAAGTCTGCCTGCCATTTCTCCACACCTGGAATGTAAATGGCAGAGATTGCCGGAACGTCACGTTCCGCCCAACTCAATATCAGAGCTGCCTCCGCCGCAGCTGCTGGACTTCTTGTGCAGCCCTGATGGTTCACATACGCCACTGCTGTGGCATTGTCCGACTGAATTCGGACCGGACGGTCCTGAAATCTCACTATCCAGTGAGATAGGCACAATCTGATTGCTCTCAGTTCCAGTACATTGATGGGGAGGCGAGCCTCCTGTGCCGACCAACGGCCCTGGGCAGACAGCTGTCCCAGGATCCCTCCCCAGCCTGAAAGACTGGCATCCGTGGTGATGACAACCCACTGCAGGGGCAGGAACGACTTCCCCTGATTCAGGGCCGAGTCCCGAAGCCACCAGGTCAGAGACGCCTTGGTCTGAGCTTAGACGAATCAGAAGGTCCAAGGACCGAGGTGACCTGTCCCACCGAGTCAGAATTGCTCGCTGAAGGAGACGACTGTGACTCTGGGCAAATGGTATCGCCTTGAAAGACGAGACCATGAGCCCCAGCACCCGCATACAGAATCATAACGAAGACCGACGGTGCGACAGAAGGGTTCACACTGCAGACGGCAGAGACAGCAACTTGGCTGTAGGTAGGAACACCTTAGCCTGCACTGTGTCCAATATTAGACCCAGTTACTCCAGGCGACTGGTTGGCGACACCGACGATTTCTGCAGGTTGAGTAACCAGCCGAAATCCTGCAGCGAGGTCATTGTGATCCTCACATTCTCCTCCAGAGCCGAGGCGGACATCGCTCGCAGGAGCAGGTCGTCTAGGTAGGCCACTACTGCAACACCAACACCGGGGCTAGCAGTTTTGTGAAAACTCGGGGTGCTGAGGCCAGACCGAAGGGGAGTGCTACGAATTTAAAATGGAGGTCTCCCACTGCAAAGCGCAGGAAGTGCTGATGCCATGGACAAATCGGTACATGGAGGTACGCATCCCTGATGTCCAGGGATGCCAGAAACTCCCCCTAATGGAAGGCTGCCACGACCGAGCGGATAGATTCCATCCCGAACTTCCGCGCCCTGACATACCGGTTCAGGGCCTTTAGGGTCCAGTACTGACCAACCCCCCCCCCCTTTTTTTATGGGGACCACAAACAGATTCGAGTAGAAACCTCTTCTGGAGGCACTGGCACAATCATTCCCTGGTCTGAAAGAGCTTGAACAGCCCCGAAAAGGGCCTCCCGGCGATCCTGCGGGAGCCCTAAATTTGATGGGAAGAACCTGTCTGGGGGTGGAGTGTTGAACTCTATCCTGTACCCAGCAGACACCACTTCCCGGACCCAACGATCGGGAATGTGAGCCAGCCACCGGTCTGCAAACCCCAGAAGACGTCCCCCCACCCGAAACCCGGGTGGGGGCAACCCATCAGGATGAGGAGGGCTTGTCTTCCGCCTTTTCGGTTTTGCGCAGCCACTGCCACTTACCGGCCCCTGCAGCGACCTTATCAGGACGGGTCCCCTTACCGGTTGCGCTCGGGGCACGGAAAAACCTTTTCTGACCCGAGGGAGGGGGCCCTTGTCTACGGCAAAACGCACGCCTCCGGGGCTCCGGAAGAAAAGTACTCTTACCTCCCGTAAAGTATTTTATGATCTCATCCAAACATGGACCAAATAGACGTCCACCCTGAAAAGGGAGGTCAGCAAGACATTTTTTGGAAGCATGGTCGCCAGACCAAGAACGCAACCAGATTATCCTTTTGAGGATAATGGCAAAAATCGCTATCCTGGATAACATCGGCAGTAAATCAATGGCCGCATCACAAAGGTACTTGAACCCTTGGAGCAAAAACTCAGCCCTCTGTGGAGCATCCATCAGGCGGCCGCATTCCAGATCGGACTTAAGCTCCGCCATACGCTCAGACAGGTGTTGAGCCGCCATGGCGGATGCCAAGGCTGGCCGCACCGCAGAACCTGCCACCAGGAAATGCGATTTTAAAAGCGCCTCTGTTTTTCTATCAGCAGGGTCCTTGAAAGAAGGAGACCCTTCCAGAGGAATAGTCGTCGCCTTACTAAGGCGAGCTATCGGTGGGTCCACCACAGGCGATTCCCATTGTTTCAAAAAGCTTACCTCAAAGGAATAGCGAGCAGCGAACAGTTTTGACAGCGAAATGGAAAGCTGCGGACGTTGCCATTCACGGTAAAGAAAACAATCAAACAATTGATCATAGGGGTAAGCCTTGGGGGCCTAGAGGACCCACACACATACGCAGAAGTCTGCGATTCACCATCCTGGCTCAATCGCAGAGTAGTGCGAATGCTAGTGATAATGGCAGCGAACAACGCTTTTTCGCACGCAGCCGCCGCCCCTTGATCCTCTTTACCGTCCGATGGGCCCAGTTCCCCATCAGATAGGTCCACAGGGGTCCCTGAGACCCCGCCCGGGGAAGAAATTCACTATAGACCGCCCGTAGCTGGTCCAAAAAAGCCCCTTGCGCAGATTGCGCCACCGCTGATGCCTCCTCAGCCGGTTCAGCAGTGTAATCTGCCATTGCTTTTGCCCCAGACCCCTCTCAGTGACACACCGTGGTACTAAAGAGGATGAGGCACCCCCACACTGCCGCACACCACCACCCCACAGTGCACCAGGGAACCCAGGAGAACTGCACCCGCCGCCACCAGCACCCACAAGGGAGTCCAGCTGTTACTTGCTGTTTTTGTGCTGCTAGTAAACCCAGATGACTGTCAGAAGAGCCGCGCCGTCTAATCACCACCGCTCCACAGAGAAGGGAAAACGCTGTACACACGTTTTTTTTGCATGTGGTCAAAATGGCCGCCGTTAGACACTAGAGGCCGAAACCCCCTGTACAGAGACTTGCAGAACCGCAAACGGCCATCTGAGCGCTAGAGGGAAAGCCCCATAGGCCAGATATGTCTGCGGCAAAATGGCGGCGGTCCACCGCAAAATGGTGGCCGATCGCCGCATGGCGGCGAAAATTATGGCGCAGACGGACAGGGGGGGGGGGGGGGGGGCAGGAGCTCCACGCGCCCCTGCCGGCGGCTACCCTGACAAAATTTTTTTTTTTCGTCGGTCCCTTCCGCCCCTGAAAAAGGGGGGGGGGAAGGGCACAACTCTCACTCACCACTCCACGAGCGCCATGGGTAGCCACCCAGTCGCAGACTTTCCGCCCCTGCCTGGACGTCACGCTGCAGGCCAGAATTCGCCCTACCGAATCGCATCCGGGCTGGGCGTAGGTGGGGATCACCCCAGGCCACCCGCACGGAATGGGCACTATGCGGCAGGTCCCCATACTGCGGGACTGGCTCGCATCAGTTGGCCAGGTCGGGGAAAGTACAGAGCCCATGGACTCTCCATGCCCCGACTGGCTTCTTGATAGCAGATCATCTTGATAGAAGACAAGAAAATAAAATAAAATGAAATCGTCACAAACAGGACCGTTATTCCCCTAAAGGGAAGCCAGGTCTACTCCTTGCAAACTAGGCATTTAGACTGGTGAGCTATTCTATGGAGGGGGTTTATGTGGGAGGAGAGGAGGCTGTTTCTTTTCCCTGCCTAGTTAACTCCTAGTGAGACCAGCATAAACCCCACACGTAATGGAGAGCTGCGTCTGTCAGTGACTTGGTTGGGTGGATACAAAGGTTGGTGATATGAGGAACTATCCACACGTTCCACATCACGAGTTTAGATTTTTATTCTAATTTTCACCATTTCAATAAACTTTGTAGTGGTTCTTTTATGTGGACTCAAAGCCTTATTGTTTACCAGAGGGTATACCCCCCTCCTCCCAAATAGGGTTGACACTAGCACTGGTATATGTGGTAATCCTCTAGACATTGAATACAACTGCAGTGGCCTACATAAGGAGGCAAGACAGAACGTGCAGTGGGTCATTACTACGGGAGGTAGAACCTATCATGAACTGGGTGCAGAAGAACCTGTCCAACATTTCAGCGGTGTACATTCCCGGGGCCCAGAATACCCAGGCAGACTTTCTTTCCTGAGTGGAAATGGACGAGTGGGCTCTCCACAGGGTGGTGTTCGATTGGGTCTTGACCCTGGGGGTGACACCGGAGGTCGACCTCTTTGCCTCGCCATGTAACAAGTTGCACAAGTATTACTCGAGGTTTCAGGACCCTCAGGCTTACGGGATAGATGCCCTTACAGATCAGTGGAGATTCCACAGGGCTTATGCCTTTCCCCTGGTGCCCGTGATCCTCCAATTTCTTCGGAGACTCAGGATAGAGAGAGCAGAGGTAGTCACAATAATTCCTTTCTGGCCAAACAGGCCATGATTTCCACTCTTGACGCTCCTCAGCTACCGGGATCCAGTTCCCCTGCCGCTCAGATCGGACATTCTGACTCAGGGCACAGCCCTGCACCCCTGTCCTTCTCACCTACACCTCAGGGCTTGGTTTTTGAGAGGGGAAGGCTTGAAGCTCTAGGCTGTCCAGAAGAGGCCATCCCTACCCTCCTGAACACCAGGAAAAGCAGCACCAACAAAGTATATGACCGAATCTGGGCCAGATTCTCGGACCACATGTCTCCCAGGTCCAACTCATGTGGCACATTTGCAATTCAGAACATTTTAAGTTTCCCACAGTCAGGTCTAGACCCGGCCCTATCAGTGAGCTCCCTGCGGGTATAGTTATCAGCTATCCCAACATTCACAGGCGTCTCTTGGGCTAGTCACCCCCTAGTCGACCCAATTCTTCAAGGTGGCAATCAGACTTAGCTGCATGGATCGTTCAGGCTATTCAATGAGCTTATAGGACAAAGGGCTTGGCTCCCCCAGGGGCAGTGATGGTGCACTCAACCCGAAGCATTGCCACATCTTGGGCAGCTTCTTGCCATGTCGCTCCTTAAGTAATCTGCAAGGCGGCTTCTCGGTCAAACATCAACACGTTCATATCCAAATATTGTGTTGAATCGGGTGCATTATCTTCTGTCAGTTTTGGTTTACAAGTACTGTCGGTTGACAGTGTTAATTAGATTTTCTTTGCTCAGCATTTTCTCACCCCTATGTGTAGCGAGTTATTTCCCACATGTATGCTGCCATGGAGTCTGTCAGGAAAACTGAAAATTTCTTATCAAATACTTACCGTAATTTTCCGCTCCCGATAGACTCCATGGCAGCAGAAGTTCCCTCCCAATGCCTAGAGTAGGCAAGTTATGGAACACGACCCAGGGCGTGGAGCAAAGATTTATGAGAGAGTGGTCCTATAGGATAGTTATGGAGGCTGGGCCAACATACACGTATGCTGCCATGGAGTCTATCAGGAAAGGAAAATTACGGTAAGCATTTGATAGGAAATTTTCAGTTTTCTTTGGGTCCATCGAGAACCCAGCTACCTCCCCTTAAAGAGGAAGTAAACCCTGATAGTGTTTACTTTCTCTATATTCCCCTGCAAAGTAAAAGCATAATGGGCTACTATGCGATGCATAGTAGCCCATCATGTGTCACTTACCTGCACACGAAGCCTGCGATGTCCCCTGTGAAGGCAGCGTCCATCTTCAGCCCCTCTACCTTCCGGGCCGCCAGTCAAAACACAAACCAAGTGAAGAAACGGCATAGTGGGCCGCTTTTTCCCTGTGCATGTGCCGAATGTCGTCGGCAACGACCGTACACTGTATGTCTCCTAAACAGTGCAGGTTTAGGAGATATTCAGGGAACCTACAGGTAAGCCTTATAATAGGCTTACCTGTAAGTTAAAGTGGTTGTCACGGGTTGACAACCACTTTAAAGTGGTTGTAAACCACTGAGGTGAAGGTGAACTTACACCGGACCCTCTACCCACCCCCTCCAGTTCCTCCAACCTCGAGTGCCGTGATCTTCCACTGGGACACCTCATATAGCCATTTTACCGGTGGGGGGAGTGGATGATGAAATCCCCGCAGCTTAACTTGACAGCTGCCATCATATTATTGCGGCAGGTTGGCGCTTACGTAATCCGCCATAGCTGTATGGCGGCTCATGCCCGCGGATCGGGTGGACTCAATCACCTTGTACAGAGGCAAAACGGGGATCTGCCTAGGTAAACAAGGCGGATCCCCGTTCTGACAGGACATGTCAGAGATCTACTGTTCCCAGTGATCGGGAACAGTGATCTCTGTCATGTCCCTGGAAGCCCATCCCCCTACAGTTAGAACACACCTAGGGAACACAGTTAACCCCTTGATTGCTCCCTAGTGTTCACCCATTCCCTGCTTCATAGATTGATCAGTGCATTTTTATAGCACTGATCAATGTAATAATGTCACTGGTCCCCAAAAAAGTCACTTGGGGTCAGATTTGTCTGCCGCAATGTCGCAGTCCCGCTAAAAATCGCAGATCGCCGCCATTACTAGTAAAAATAATAAGTCCCTAAATCTATCCCATAGTTCGTAGACGCATTAACTTTTGCGCAAACCAATCAATATATGCCTATTGCGATTTACCAAACATATGTATTAGAATATATATTGGCCTAAACTGATCATTTTTTTTTTTTGGATATGCATCATAGCAAAAAGTAAAAAAAAAGTTATTTTTTTCAAAATGGTCAGTCTTTTTTTGTTTATAGTGCAAAAAAAGACAGGCCTGTTTCTACGAACCTTCCATGATGGCAACACCTGAGAGATGATAGGCTCCTCCCTACAGGAAACACAATCAGTACACAGCTGTTTAAAAGGCCCCACCTTACCCTTGCTCCTCAGTTCTTGTAATGTAATTCTCCCAACCGATTCACAAGGGTTTATTTTAACACTTAGGTACTTACCACCTAATGTATACATTCTCCTCCACCCAATACAGGGCAGGAAGTAGGAAGTAGGTCTGCTGTCCTGGAAGGTTCATAGAAACGCCGTTACCGGTAAATCTAACCGTCAGTTTTCTAATCTCACCTTCCAGGACGGCAACACCTGAGAGGATAATAAATAAATCCACAGGCCTACCCTTAGGGTGCGACCACTGCCTGTAGCACTTTTTGCGACCTCCTCTACACGGTAGTGCTTTAGGAAAAGGCCTTGGCCGGACCAGGTGATTGTGCTACAAATCTGCTCCCAGGATGCTCCTGCTTTTTCAGCCCAGAAGGTTGCTAGGGCTCTAGTTGAATGTGCCTTTTAACTTTTCTGGTACTGGTATGCCTGAGCTCTCGTATGCTCATGTAATGGCTTGCCTTACCCACCTAGAGACTGAAGGTTTTGAAGCTTGAAGTCCTTTCCTTGGTCCAGAGAAAAGGATTAAAAGGCGATTCGATTTTCTAAAATCCTTTACCCTCTCTAGATAAGTGAGGAGGCATCTCCTGACATCTAAACAGTGAAATCTCCTTTCCCCCCTCATTCTTTGGGTTGTCAAAAAGGATGGTAGTGTCATTACCTGAGTCCTATGGAACACTGCTGATACCTTGGGCAGATACATGGGATCTGGCTTAAGTATGATCCTATCAGGGCCTACTTTAATATGGATTGGACCCTGGGCAAAAATTTTCTTTGGGCCCCCACCGTGCGATTTTGCTCTCCACCCCAACATCCCAAAAAATAACACATACACTTATCTCAAGAACTGTAATAATGTAAATATAAAGAACTGGTTCACAAACATGTCCTTAGCTTGATCTGTAACATGTAATAAAAAAGAAAAAAAAAATGCAAAAGATTTTTAACTGAAAAACAATTTTTTTTTTTTTTTTACATACTGTCACCAGTCAGTGTCCTTGATCACCATCACATCAGTTATATGACGACGCCGTACTGCACAGTATTTAAAAAATAATAAAATAATTTCTTAATTTTCCAAAATATTACAACTTCAAAAAAAACTCACTATGCCTCTTACTAAATACCTTGGACTATCTACTTTCCAAAAAGGGGGCATTTGGGGAGATATTTGTACTCTCCTGCCATTTTTGGTCCTCAAGAAATGAGGCTGTCAGGATTGATCGACTGTCAGATATACAGTATATCCCATGTTGACTCTAGGACTGTCCTACAGAATAAATATACACTTATTTGAGTTATGTTTTTACCAAAGAAATGGAGCAGAATACATTTTGGCCTAAATTTATGAAGAAAGATTTTTTGCAAAATTTTATAACAAAAACAAAGAAAACTATGGGTTTCTTTTCAAAACGTTGTCATTTTTTCTATATTTAGTAAAAAATAAAAACCCCAGTGGTGAATACCACCAAAAGAAAGCTCAATTTGTGTGATAAAATTATAAAAATGTTATATGGGTACAGTGTTTCATGACGGCGCAATTGTCATTCAAAATGCGACAGCGTTGAAAGCTGAAAACTGGTGTGGGCAGGAAAGGGGCGAAAGTGCCTGGGGCTGCTGTGCCTGCGTTTCCCGCAGAAAGACGATGAATGCAGCATTTCCCTGTGGTTCCCGCACCCGCTAACGAGATTTTTAGATGCCTCGCCCATGCATCTAAAAATGCAGCACAGAAATCGCATGGTACAAAAACACCATGCGATTTCAGGCTCACAGAGTTTTTAAAATGTTGCATGCATCCTCTTTCTGCGGGATGCCCATGAAAACCTGAATAGACGTGAACCAGGCTTAAAAGAAGCCCATCTAGCAGTGTTGTGTATCACTTGGACTGTGTGGAAGATGCCATGTGCCAGTGCTACTGGTGGCCCTCACTCACCCGACAGCCACAGCTAGGTCAGGGATCAGGAGTAGTCTACATGGGCAAAAGCACATACCTTTTCCTGGCCAGCTTACCATCGGCGGGCTCTCTCAGTACTGCCGGTGTCTGGCTCCCACTATCAGGCTCTTCTCCAGGCCTCCCAAGTCCCGACTCTGAGAACACAGGCAGCATGGCTTGGGGCAGGGTTAGAGCATCAGTGGAGCTCACAGCCCCTGGCTGCTCCTTCCTCGCTGGGGATTCGGTACTAATATACAGCACAGTCTGCCGCTGTCTGTCTCCTGGCCTGGCTGTACACAGTTCGTGTACACGGTCCTTTTGCACTGCAAACGGGGCCTCCCGATTTGTGCAGGCTATAGGGGCAGCTGCTTTGGGCCCCCAAACAGTGACTGGGCCCAGGGCAGCTGCCCCAATTGCCCTGCGGTAAAGATGGTCCTGGATCCTATCTGGTAGGATTGACAAAAAGGGTTCTTTTATGGACAGACCCTGTAAGTCCCCTACCCTTGTGGCTCTCACCCCACCAGGGTCCCACTAGGGGATATGATGAACTTTGCCCCAGAAAAGGCAACTTCAACACCAGCTCTGTCCCAAGGGCAATAACCCAGTCATGACGTGACGATGTCTACTGCAGGACTAAACGTACACCGGGAAGAGACGCTGACGTCACTGCCATAGGACTGTACACAGGATTGTGACACGCTGAGCCGGCCGGATTTTTTCATAAGTGGGGGCTCTGCTGAGACCAGCCTTTCTCAACCTTTTCAGCACCAAGGAACCCATGAAATAGTTCTCCGGTCTCGGGGAACCCCTGCTAAAAATTGAAAAATCTACAACTCGTGATATGTTAGTGTGATGGTTAATGGGAAGAATGTGCTTTACACTTGTGGTCATTGGGAAGAATTACCTTCTTACAGATAGCTAAAGAGATCAATGATGTCATTGGGAATTTATCTGAGAGGTAGAAATTGACCATTCCTCAAGGAACCCCTAGCAACCTCTGGAGGAACACTGGTTGAGAAACCCTGCTCTAGATGATCGCCTTCTCTGAGCAGATTGATAATGCAAGGGCTGTCTGAAATGGTCTCCCACTGGGCTACAAAATGAGACAGCCTGTAGACTCTGGCGTCACTTGGTGTCCTGGCCTGGAGAGGGAAAGTAACTTGCCTTTTTGCCTACCTTTACCGTATCCCCATCTTTTGTTGAGTTCTTTTTTAGACCTCTGTTGGTTCTGTCCCGGGGGCCCTCGAAAAAATTATCGGTACTTATCCCTTCTGGGTTTGACAGGAAATTTCTTCCCCTTCTCTGAGGACTTAGCCAAAACCTTATCTAGGCCTGGACCAAACAACAAAGACCCTTCAAAGGGCAGACCACAGAGTTAAACCTTTGAAGCGAGATTGCCCTCCCAGGCTTTAACCCATATGGCCCTCCTGGCCGAGTCAATCAGTGCACCTGTTTTGGCTGTGGCCTTGACAAAGTCCACAGCTGCGTCAGCCAAAAAAGCTAAGGCTTTCCCTATCTCTAAAAGTGAATCTAGGACTTCCTGAGACTTATTACCTCGTGAGAGGTGTTTACCAAGTAACTCTATCCAGCAGTCCGCATTTCTGGCGACACAGGTTGCTGCCAATGCAGGGATCATAGCCTCTGCGTAAGCCTCCCACACTTTTTTCAGCAGGAATTCAGATCTACGATCCATTGTATCCTGGATGTTCCCAGCATCCTCAAAGGAGAGGTCAGACCTTTTTGTCACCTGGGAAAGGGCGGGATCCAACTTCGGAACCTTAAGGAATTTTTCAGTTTCCTCCTCCTTGAAGGAGAACATTCTTTTCCAAGTATTAGGTCTAACCAGACTCCTTTTAGGAAACTCCCATTCCTGAAGCACCAAATCCTTCAAGGACTGGTGTAAGGGAAACACCTTAGACTGGTTTTTAATCAACCCCCTGTACATCTTTCTTGTGCAGAGGTTTCTTTAACTGGTTCAGGAATCTCTTTAGAGGTATAGGTAGCCTGAAGAATTCCTTTCAAGTCCTCCAGGCCAAAGAGATGCCTGGTTAACCTGATGTCTTCTACATCACTGTCCAGTCCTGGACCCCCCTGCTCCTCTGAACTAGATTTTGCATAGCTTGCAGTTTCCTCCACATGTTCCCTGATCTCCACTGGGGGAAGTCCCTGAGAGAGTGGAAAGAGAATGCTTGGTCCAGGTTTGGAGTGTAGGCTTTTCTGAGAGGAGGGGGCCTCTCTAAGGGCGAGTTCCTCTGTGTCTAAAAACTGGGGTGTAACTGCAGAGGTGCGGAAAGATTGAATAGTAGCCAACATTTCTTCTTGAACACTTTTGAGGAAATCTTTCATTAATAGTGACGCCTCCTTCCCAGCCAGTTTGTTAATACACGGATAAAATGGCTTGGGGTGAGACTTAGATAATCTTTCCACACAATTACCACACTTTTTAGAGGCACTAGTGCAAGCGGATGTAGAAGGGTAGAAGGTGGTTTGTCAGAGACCTCCTGAGCAGCGCTTGGAGAATCTGCTAGAGAAGAGGAAACCACCAACAGTCACTCTTCCTGCCCCCCCCCCCAACATGGCTGCAGGCCCCCCCACCCCAGAGGTGAGAGCATGGGAGTAATACCAGGAACTAAGACAATCCTGGTGTCACACCCCCCTATAATAGGTTAACGGCACTTACCCAGCACCGGCTTGCTCTTGCCTGCAGCCACCTGTGCTGCCTTTCCACCCTCCTCCTCCATGAGGTGGGTCTTGGCAGACTTCTGGCTCCTTGCAGCTTTGCTGAGTCCTGGTGCAGACAGGGCTCCTTAGCCTCCGCAGCCCAGTGGGTCTGGCGTCTCCTCCGCGCTTTAAACCCACTTCCTCGGTTGCGCTGGGTGTGCTCCACCCTCTTCCTGCCCTGGACAGGAAGTTCCTGTGTTAAAGCGAGGCTTGAAGCGCGCACAGTCCTCCCCCTGGTGTTTCACACCGTTCGGACTACAGCAAAATGGCACCCGCTACACAGGGGGAAGACGACCTGTGAGAAGCTCTAAGGCGGCAGGGTTATTGCGGCCCGCGCCAGCGTTCCTAAAGCTGGCTCACAGGGAGACCATCTGACTCTCTGGTCTTCTGGTCAGAGGGGGAAAAAAAAAAAAACAAAAAAAAAACAAACGTTTCGCTGTGGGAGAGAAACAATACCGAGGAGCAAGGGTAAGGTGGGGCCTTTTAAACAGCCGTGAACTGATTGTGTTTACTGTAGGGAGGAACCTATCATCTCTCAGGTGTTGCCGTCCTGGAAGGTGAGATGAGAAAATAAAAACTGCAGAGGTGATCAAATACCACCGAAAGAAAGCTCTATTTGTGGGGAAAAAAGAGACATCAATTTTATTTGGGTACAACGTCGCACAACCGTACAATTGTCAGTTAAAGCAACGCAGTGCCGTATTGCAAAAAATGGCCTGGTCATTAAGGGGCAAATCCTTCCAGGGCTGAAGTGATTAATTTCCTAAATGTTCTTGAAAAGATACATATAGGAGGCATTCTAATTGGCTGGTGCTGACCAATCAGGACCCGCGTAGCCAATCCTGTTAGCGGGGGACAGGAGGAGAGAAAGCCGATGGGATTTCAAATCTCTTGACTGGTAAAGCGGTTTACGATGTGTCACTGTGAGAGATCGCGGCACTCAAGGTCAGCGGGACCTGGAGGGGGGATGGGTAGAGGGTCCAGTGTAAATTCACCTTACAGATTTTCTGTAAATGTGAACTTACACTTTAAACCTCAAATCTGGGACTTCAAAATGAACATGGCTGCAACCTCAATATCTCCACGGTAAATAGAAATCAATAATGCAATGCAATAAAGCATGCTAAAATCCTTAAAACACAGTTTAACAAAGGTTGTGTAGGACCCGCTTGTTCGCTTTAAGTAACACACCAAAATAGTTTTCAAAATGGGGCATGATCTGACAGACCTGACGTGACAGGTTGCTCAATAACCCTATTGGTTGCAAGCAGTAATCAATTAATTATTATAGATTACTGAATTGTCCGTGTGCTACAGAATGTACCTCCAGAGCAATTTAATTAGGTTATGACGTGTTAGATAATCAACCATTATATATGGCTGACAGATCAAAGCACAAACTGTAGCAATACAAATATTTAAGCAATGCAGAAAACAGCCAAATGTATTGTGAAGACACAAATTACCCTATGGTAGCTACCTGTACTGACATACAATCATAATACCAGAATCTTTTGTTCATTGTGGATGTAAAAGATTCATACCTAAACAGCTGCTCCCGAACATTTTCCTGAAGCCGTCCAGTACCTTCATTGCTGACAGAGCCACCAAGACTGTAGCAAACCAATCTGTTTATAGCTGACCTTATCAGATTTATCTTTAATAAAGGAAAAAAACATAAGCAAAGCCAATATGAAACGCTAGAGTAGAAAAGCGAAGGAATCATCAGTTCAATCACAAACCTGCACAAGATCTTGATTGGTGAAGCGGACATCAAAAGCAAGTTCAATGTCATGTTCTGGCCATACTGCTAAATTTCTGTAATGCCAACCCAGACCACAGAGGGCACCTGTGTACTCTCTTCTCATGTTATCAACTCTAGAAAACAATCAGGCCGTCTTTTTACTGACTAAAATGGTGTTCTCAGATATTTCAACAGAAACGGAAAAAATAAATAAATAAAACACGTAATGTATTCCTAAAGGTGTGCAAATACTATAATCTTTTCGAACACCATTCTTAGTAGCCAAAATTTTCCTATCCCGAGGACACGGGTTTATTTACTAAAGGCAAATCCACTCTGCACTACAAGTGCACTTGGAAGTGCAGTTGCTGTAGATCCGAGGGGGGGCATATGCAAGGATAATAAAAAACATAATTTTTGCTTGTTCATGATTGGATGATAAAATCAGCAGAGCTTCCCCTCATTTCAGATCTTCTCCTTAGATATAAAGCGACTGCACTTCCAAGTACACTTGCAAAGTGGATTTGCCTTTAGTAAATAAACCCCATTGTCTCTAGACAATGAAATTGTGCATATCCTTTAATACCATTTATTTCCAGATCACAGCTCATGCTCTCTTTTTCGATAATATTTCTCGCACAATTCTCCCATCGTTGATTAGAAATTAGTTTGTTTTTCCAAAAAATGTCCAACATGCACCTAATCACTCAAATTCCATGGCTGCACGAAAATCGGAATTGCTGCAGTCCACTAATGGTGCGAAATTCAAACAAAAAATTTCAGTTATGATTTTCGTAAGAATTCGACCCATGTATTGCCTGCTTAAATCTATAATACTAGATGCTGAAGTGGCTGTTTAGAGTTGTCATTAGATAAAACTGTTCACTCAGTTTTCCCAAAATTTAAATTTATTGATAATTGAGAATCTCAAGTAGTCTTTTTTTTCCCCTGTGTAGACATTATGGACTAATTTATTGCCAATTTGTATAAAATCCAGATTAAGCGATATTGTAACATGACACACAAAGAAAAAAAGTTTAGGGTGGGGTGGCAAATGTAAGGCATTTAACGTTAGGAAAGATAAATGGGGTCATCCTAAAATCAATAGCACCTGAGTGTAGGAATCTTGTACTGCCTTGAAGTACTATGAAGTCTCCTAATTAATCCCTACAAGTCCACCTAATCCTGGGCTGGGCCACAAATTTTACATTAGCTAACGACCGCATGACCCAACAGTATTTGAAATCATTTTGTCCTAGTCTAACTGCAGGAAGACCTTACCCCTAAAGAAGAGCACCATGCTCTAAAACAGGACATTGTGTTGTATATATTATCGCAAAATCTACCTTAGCTCAATTACAGGTGCGAACAGCATAGTAAGAAGTGCTGGCAATCCAGGAATAGACGGAAGCAAAGATGTTTCCCGCAGCATTAGCAAAGAGCCTGTTAGGAAGGAAATAAAATAAACAAAAATGGCTGTAAATATATGAAATCCATTTTACTATAACGTATACTAAGGGCAAAATTTTAGTTTTAAAATTTGAATGGTGAGGGGTTAAAACCAGTGTCATGCTTTTATTAATGTCTGTGTCCCCACTAGTGCAAAATCGCTGTATCCAATTGTTCTGATCACCGATATCACAGAGTATGAAAGTGAGGGTAAATCTAATTGCGCTTTCTTCATTGATGGACACAGCTTTGCTTCTCTTCATATTCATGACCAGGGATTTTTATAGGCCAAGTACCAGGAGCTGAAAACTAGGCAGGAAAGATCTTGACACCTCCTATGGGCAGACCTCTGTGCATAAAAGCCCCTCTCGCAGTATTGTCCCACTGATTCTTTTCTTTCTTCCGTTTGTCTGTGGAGTATTTTCAATCAACAGCCGGGTTGGGTGATGTGCTGGATATTTTAAATCCAAGTGGTCACCCCAGTCTAGCTAGCGAGCACACAATGCAACAGCCCCATCCTGGACCAGGGCAGCCTGCGAGTTAAAGGACTGGCAGGGACACATGTGACTGGGTCCTGGAGTCCGTGTCACCCTGGCCGACAGCCCCCCTCTTTCGTGGTCATGGTAACCTGGACGCATTGTGGGGTGTGGATGCCCCTTGGGGAGAGGAGTGGTCAGTCCTACGGCTAACCCCCCCCCCCCCCCCCCAACTTTTCCCTAGGCTTTGAGATATCCTTCTGGTGGGATGGCTGAGCTTCTCGCCCTCCCTGCTGATGTAGACATCTAGGGCTCCCTGTGTCTACTCTGGGGGAAGTACCCTCAAGTTTGGCATGGGGTGACACTGTTAGCAGTGGTGTTTGGCGAGTTCTTTGACTCAAGTGTCGGTCTGCGGACCATACCTCTAAGAAGGCTCTTGAGGAACTGCCTTTCCAGAGCGAACGTCTCTTTGGAGCTACTTTGAACAAAACAATTAAACGTGACTAGCGGCAAGAGTACCTTCCTCCTGCAGTCCAAGAAGGGGAAGGAGCCACGCAGGAAACCAAAGTTCTTTCCCAGCTCAAAAGCAGATCTCATTCCCCTGGGTGCTCGGTTAGAGGCTCCAAACTGTTTAGAGCTCCTGCGGACAGTACTAAATGCCTCTGGCTCCACAAGTCCTCCTAGCCTGCAGATAAGCCCTACTCTGCATGAAGGTTTCCCCCACCCACCTTTGAAGTGGGGGGCACCTTCACTGGTTCATGGGCCCTTAGACCTCTCGTTTCCAAAACGTGAGTCCATAACCTGGTGAGGTCCAGTTACACCACCAAATTTCATTCCTTTCCACCAGAGAAGTTTTTTTTCCCTTTAATCTGCATCTCTCGTGCAAGCGCCTTTGGGCTCTGTCTGAGGCTATGCAGGCCCTGTGCCAGGGCATAACTGTTCAGGTACCAAAGCCGAAAGGTTCCAGGGTTTCTACTCCAATCTTTTCATGGTTCCCGAGGACAGAGTTCGTCCAGTTCTGGACCTCAATGCCTTGAATGTCTGTGTGGGTTCAAAAGAGTCCATTTGCTCAGTGGTGGCCTCTACATCAGAGGAATTTTCTGGCCTCTGAAATGAGACAGATATCTTCTCTCTCTGGACCAGATTTCTCAGAATCTGTCGATGAGGGCTTTCTTCTAGTGGCTCTGGTCTCACTGCCGGTAAGGCTTTTCCCCCCTCTCTGTTGGATGGTAGTCACAACGAATGCCAGCCAGTATGGCTGGGGAGGAGTTTGTGGTCCTAGTTTGACTCAAGGTCGTTGAACTCCAGAGGAAATGTAATGGTCTATCAATGTTCTGGAGCAACGAGCAATCAGGTTATTCTAGGAGCACTGGACAGTCTCCAGTGGCTGCCGGCCAGAATCGAATAGGATAACGCCACCAGGGGGGCCTATGTCAATCACCAAGGGGGCATGAGGAGTGCAGCAGAGTCTCTGGAGATATCTCACATTCTCCGGTGGGAGGAACGGTTTGTTCTGGCTCTCTGTAATTCATATTCCCAGGGTCAAAATTGGCAGGCCAAGTATCTCAGCCATCAGACCCTAAACCAGGGAGAGTGCAGTGGTCCTTGCACCCAGGCGTGTTCCAGCAGATTTGCATACAATGGAGAATGCCGGATGTGGACCTACTGGCATCTCGCCTCAACAGGAAAGTTCCAAGGTTTGTGACAAGGGCGAGGGATCCCACGACAGATGCAGTGAATGCGCTGGGGGCGATGCGGGATCAGTACCGTCTCATTTATACCCTGCTTTACTGTGTCTGGCTTTGACGGCATGGCTATTGAAAACTAGGTTCTGAGGAACAGGGGATTGTTGGCTTTTGTGACCCCCACAATATTGAAGGCACACAAGTCCAACGTTTCGTGCAAAGCTCTGGGGGTTCATGTTCGTTCCTTCTCTGTGATAGTCAGGTGTTAGCCTTTCTGCAACAGGGTGCTGACCAAAAACTTGCCTTGAGTACAATTAAGGGTCGAGTCTCTGTCCTTGGTGCCTTCTGTCAGTGGCTCTTGGCTATGCACTTTGATTCTCAGCTTTAATTCAGGAAGTTTAACATGTGGCACCTACACTGTGCATTCACCATGGAACTTGAATTTGGTTCTTTTGGATCTCCAGAAACCTTCCTTTCAGATAATTTGGGATATTTCCTTGCTTACACTCAAAAAAGGATCTTCCTGCTTGCAATTACTTTCACAGGGCGAGCTGGTGGCCCTGTGCTGTAAGCCTCCTTATCACAAAGACAAGGTAGTTCTTCATCAGTCGTCTTCCTATCTTCAGAATGTGGCGTCGGCTTTTCACCTGAATGAGGACAAAGTCCTTCCTTCATTGTGTCCTCAACCGTCCCATCCTAAGGAAGTGTAATCGCACTCCTTGGATATGAAAACTGGAGGGTGGGAAAAGTGCTGTATCATAGTGAAATCTTTGATAAGGATAAACATTGGATAATATGTAATAAACGGTTTATTCCATAGACAATTGTCATGTAGGTTTCAAAAATGGCCAGTGGAGCAGGATCAGGTGTGCCTAGGAACTAATGTACCAGAGCATGAAGCCAGATGGATGGAAAGGGAGCTCCTGTGATAAATGGGATGCCAGCTGGATCCAGGGCAGATGGAAGGTGGTGGCCATGGCATCCAGAAAGGTGCCTCATGTGGAGCTGCATATGCCGAGGGATCCAAGGATATGTCTCATGTGCAGCCTGTAGGGATGGAACAAGCTGGTGACACCAGAGCGGATGTTAGACACCAGCTAAGATTGGGAGGCTTGGAATTGAGGACCGCGTGCAATGAAGGAACCACGCCAGAAGCCCATAGATGATGTGGAGCACTGGCGGTAGTGTGCAGCGGTGTTCCGCGGAACTAAGGGCAACGTCAGACACCAAGCATGATAACAAGAACACTGAGGCCACTTGAACAATAGTATAGTTAAAAATGCAAGCCAGCAGCAAGGGCTAAGACTACATGTTTCGGGGGGACTAACCCTTTCTTGAGGTCATATGATGCAAGCCAGCACAACTAGGAAGATTTATACAGACTGGATCAAGAGGGGGTTGAATCATCCATATGGCACCACACTCAAGTTAATTGCCACTTGATATACCTACCTGGTCGTACAACAAAATTATATAAATCAGTGGTAAAGATGCACAGACTAAAGAAATCTATGGTCATACTCAAAATACTAACAAAACTACTAATCCAAATCAAAATAAAACAAATAGTAACTAAAAACCATTAAGGTGATTGTAGAGGCTTTTTTTAAAAAAATAACAAACATGTTATACTTCTGTCCTCTGTGCAGTTGGATTTGCACAGAGCAGCCTGGATCCTCCTCTTCTCGGGTCCCTCTTTGGCTCTCCTGGCCCCTCCCTCTCATCCTATAGAATAGAATGCAAAAAAAAAGAAAAAAAAACCTTCTGCCTTTACAACTCCTTTAAGTTGGGCAAGAAAATATATAGAAATATATGCATAAAAACATGCCCATGTACTAAAAACCCACAGACCCCCAAGTGCCTGACCCTCCGGGCATACATACATATGTTACCTCATACGATGGGGGTAAGGTTTGTGGGTCTATTGGCTCCCCCTTCCCTTTTATAGTTTCATTGCAGTTACATATTATTATAGAATTACTTTACTCTATTTTTCTTTTCTCTAACAAACTTTAGTGGCCTCAGTGTTCTGGTATCGGCCTTTGTGTCTTACGTTGCCCTTAGCAAGGCTGCACGCTTCCGCCAGTGCGCCACATCATTTCTGGGCTTCTGCCGTGGTCATCACTTCTGAGCCTCCCAACCGTTGCTGGTATCTAACATCCGCCCTGGTGTCACCAGCTTGCTCCATACCTCTGCATATGCGGCTGCACACAAGGCACATCTCTGGATTCCCTAGCCGTGGTCGGCACCTTCCATCTGCCTTGGGTCCAGATGGCATCCCATTTACCACAGGAGCGAATAAATTGTTTATTGCATATTATCCAATGATTATGCTCCTCAATAATTTCACTATGGCGCAGCACTTTTCTCCATCCTCCAGTTTTCATTTTTGTCTCAATGGTCTTATAATTTTGGGGTACCAGCGGCCAATGCAAAGCATCACATTCTCCAAATGGGCATTTGTCTATGTGCCTGACAAACTGCTTTTATATTTTCTACTCCTTGGATGTGGTCCAAGTGATTCAGGTGTATTTATCTGCTACAGCCTCCTTCTGGAGATCCCAAGCTCTTTAAATGCTCACAAATGATCTAAGGAAGGATATGGCGGCCTCTTCTGACATGGTTTCCCATTGAATTCAGCAAATAATTGTTCAGGCGTACGCCATTAACCACTTCGGCCCACTGACTGCGTATATACGGCGGCCTTTTGAAGTGGAATACTGTTGTTATGTTAGCAGATAGCTACGATAACCCCTGTATTATTTTTTTCAGCGGGCGGCCCGCTTTCAGATAAAAGTGGTCTCTGCGGCTGTTTCAGCGCGAGATCACTTTTATCGGGGGAGGAAGATGTACCCTCTTCCTCACCAAACGTTTCCGTCTCCACCACTTACAGGACCTGCTGGTAGCGACGAAGACGATCGCGCCCGGGCCTCCCCTGCACTGGATGCTGATTGAGTGGAAGATGCCGCCCACTCGGTTCTATAGTATTGACTGGAGAAGTGACGTCAAACGTCACTTCTGCCCAATACTCTTAAAGGGGACTTTTTTTTTTTCCAAGTATTTTTTTTATTGCATTTAAGTGTAAATATGAGATCTGAGGTCTTTTTGACTTCAGATCCCAATTTACATTCTTTGTAATAGGAAGTGATCAAAATGTTTTCTTTTAAGGCCTCATACACACGGACGTTTTTTGACGCCGGCGTTTTTTTGCAGCTCTCCATGTTAGTCAATGGCCCCATAAAAACGTCAGCGTTTCTGAGCTGTAGGTGGCGTCGGCGTTAGTGAGCAGAAAGTAGAACCCATGGCCATCGCGTTCTGAGGCTGTAACGTTTTGACGTTTTTTGACGCCGACGCCACAATATGCCAACAAACGCCAACTAACGCCAACAAACGCCACCTAATATTGTACCGGCGTTTTCCGGCGTTTTTTGACGCCAACGTTTTTAGGTTGAAAAATAGCAGAGGGATGATTTTTTTAAAAAACGCCTATTGACGCCGACGCTCACTAACGCTCAAAAACGCCAATGCATAACGCCGAAAAACGTCGACTTTTTTCCCTTGACGTCGGACCCGACGTTTTGTTTATTTTTTTAGATACGCCCGTGTGTATGAGGCCTTAAAACCATACATAACCCCAGTAAGAGTACGGTCTTCACTTTGGCGCAATCCATGAGGAACCAAACAGAGGGGAGGGAACCTTGTCCTGTGATATATTCTAAGAAAAAGATTTTAAAGGTAAACCAAAAAATATTTTTAATGTACCTCATAGGACATCAGGTTTCTTCGTATACATAGCGACTAGGGCATCCCAAAGTACTAAATATGAGGGGGGAATCATAACACGAAAAATGGCTGCAAGCAAAGCCAAAAAAACTGAACAGCATACTCGCCAACTGTCCTGGATTTGGAGAGACGATGGGCTATAAAATATATTGTATAGATGTGCTGTGGGATGAAGGATGAGGAGGTGCAAGGGAAGGGAAAGGGGGCATTACCAATGTATGCTGGATGAGTATGGAGTTCTACTGGGGTTACGGAATCATGCTAGAGGTACAGAGGTGGGCTGAGGTATAAACATGTACTGGGGGATACAGACCTGTGCTGACAGTGCTTGCATGATCCTATCCTCATGTCAAAAGTGGACATGCAGGCAGGAGCCTCTGTTTATAGCAAGCATTATGGAGATCACATGGAACAGAAGGAAGGGATTTGTGTTCTGTACAGCATTCCAAGAAATGGAGATTTAAGGCAAATAAAAAATACTATTTTCCTCATGCAGTACAGGGCAGAAGACATTGTTTACCACGGGATGTCCGAAAGCAGTCCAAAGAGGCGAGGAACAAAGCAAATAATCTCCAGCCCTCTTAGCAACATGACAAGAAGAGTTCAAAATACTCATAGTGCAACTGTAAGCACCTTGTTCTGGAAAAGGCTATAAAACAGATGGACTGAAAAGAGTAGCAGCTGACAGAAACTCGAACAGTGCATACAACATCCAGACAATGAAGAGATCTCTTCAGAGGATTCCAGTAGCACAGCAAAACAGTACTGCCTGGTAAAGGGGGGAAAAAAAAACCTTAGGAAGAAGAGAAGCCTTTGCCTCAAATGAGGAACAAGAAAAGGTTCCTTACTGCTAAAGTTTCCTACCCTGGAACTTGTTGCACAGCAGTAGGAGTAAACAACTATTTGAGGTCAGCTAGGGCCACTACGCAAAAACAGCAAATGAGGGTGAAAGGACCCGCAAGGGTATTGTGCTTACCAACTACAGAGCAGGAAGAGTTAAAGTCCCACGTGGCTGAAGTGCCCCATGCCACAATACAAAGCTGCATTAAATCTACCTGCCAATTGCAGAAGATGTAAGATGCCATTCCTAATTAGGTTCCTATAAGCCACTATACAAACAGTGAAACATTGCCAAATCAGGATTATCAGACCGATGCGGTGCAGGCTTGGTTCAAGAATTCCTCTACAACTAGGTCACAGATTGGCTGTCTCCATTGCCTGGAGGATGTCCAGGACTCGCATGTTGCAGGCAGTAGGTCACAGGGATCAAAGAAAAAAAAAAAGACACATGTCCAAAAATGGCACACCACTAGTGGAGGGGCAGAAATAATGCCTGCATGTGGCGGTAGCACAAGGATACACATTGGAAAAGTGTTGATACAGGGGAACACGTTTGACAGCTCCCTTTCGGCATGTATGCAAAACATAATTAAAAGTCTCAGCACCATCAGTAAATCTACACAGAGGTCACTCCAAAGGGTAAAAGGTACAAACCTCGAGTCATCAATGGTGGTTTCGGTGTGTGAAAAGGTCATCTCCAACAGTTGCCCCTTTGGGGGTATGTCCACTGGAAAGGCAAAGCCTGTTCAGGATGCCCAAAGGGGTCTCAAGGGACAGGGCTCCACTGCAAGCAGGCCATGGCACTGGGCTTGTTGAGCACGCTGGGGGTAACCTAACAAAATGCCTAGGTGCATGATTCCATACCCCAAGCCTTATACAGTCTGGCCTTGCATATCCACCCAAATGGGTATACGGTCCCCTACAGCTCAACCAAGGAGTAAACAAACTCAGAAAGCTGTTGACATTCATCGGCCAAGGTTAATTTTTGTCAGTGTGCAATCACCTGAAGGTGGCAGAATAGAACGCATGGTTAAGACTGAAATACAGTATTTAAAAAAACAAAAACAAAACAACTTTTCCTTTAAATAGTCTCTGATAGAAAGGCTTTAAACGAAGCTTCTGAAGGAAAAAGCCAAGGTTCTTATGCCACACTAGCTTGTGGACATTTGTGCTCTAATATACTGAGCTTGTTTGTAACTTAAAAACTTCTCGTAACTTGTAGATCCAAGTACACAAATGTAGCATATTGCAAATTACTAGTCCTTAGATGTGGTGACTGCATTAGCTTTAATTTCCACTCTTATTATAACAGGCTGAACAAGGAGCAGGAAGCTATACAGCGACCACTAACTGACCATGGATTCCACTCTGATAAACGTCTGAAAGCCTGAACTGAATGCTGAATGTCTAACAGCACAGGAGCATTCTGAGAGGAGTGGCAGCATGGTCATCCTGTCAGATCCTATACTGCAATGCTGTCCAACACTGGATGCTATCTGACCATAGGAAATAGGTGAGAGGACTTCATAAGGAACTACCTTCACTGCCTGATCACATGCTGCTGGGGGAGTTTCTGGATTAGACTGTATTGCTCAAATGTGGCATATGGTGTATTTTCCAGAAGTAAACTCAGCTGTCTTGGCTGGAGTTTGTGGATTACAAAGGTGAACAAAACTGCAAACACTTTTCCGAGTAAGAGTTCAAATAGAAGTATTTCAACTATATTTGGTCATTTGATTAGGATTTAAATTGAACTGTTTGTTCTAAAATCAAAAATTATTATGGCAAAATGAAGGTGATCTAAATACCAGTTGAATTTACGGAAAGGGATGCGGCAACAAACATTCTTTGATGAGATTCCTCTGGAGCATCATTAACCAATACAGAGTTGATACTTTCTTTCTCAATCCAAACAGATCTAAAAAAAAAAAAAAAAATTGCTGATAATTCCCAACAAAACATGTCATGTATAGTAGAAAACGAACTATAGAAGTAAAACCGGACGCAAGGATGTAAACCATCAGCACAATGTTTTGTCTTTCTCAAACACGAACTCTACATAATTGCATAATGAAATGAATATTCTACTTCTCCACAACATACATATAATCAAACTTGAAAAAAGTTAAAAAGATACTAGTGACAATTTCCACAATAATTAGGACGTTTGTGAAGACCTCTATATTTTCAGCAGAAATCACTGGCTGCAAACTGATCTAGGAATGTTGCAGCAAAAGACTTCCAGAATTCTCCCCATCATCCCATGCTGAAGATGCACCCACTTTACTTCAACATATCTAAGTTTTAACATTATCCCTTGCTTACAATGTTCCCTTATGGGTATATAACTGGCTCAACCAATACAAAAAAAGGGATATTATAACTTACTGTAAAATCCACGTTCACTGACAGACGCAGCCTTCTTAAGACACGTGGGGTTATGCTCATATTACTAGGAGTAGACTAGGCAAAAATAAAACAAAAGCATAGGTTGGCCCCTCCCAGGGGGCCGTCCTCATGCAGGGGTGCACAGTATTCTTCCGACGTAGACAGTCACTTACCTTCTCATTTTCCCTAAAATAATATTTAATGGCATTTTAGGAAAAGAGACTCAAGTGACTGTCTGCGTCGTGGGTGGGGAGACAAAACTCAAACATGCCGAACAATGCTTGACTACACGATACGTCTCGTCCCCCTAATATACGATTCCACTCCTGCCGGGGGACCCTCCCCGGTTGGATACGAAAACAAAATAAAAACGGATCAGATGAGGATCATTATACTCGTATTGGGGTGCACAGAATTCTTCCGACGCAGACAGTCACTTGCACCTA
>BLSH010468313.1:491719-512924 GCA_018402905.1 Glandirana rugosa | reverse complement strand
TGTATTACATCGGTGAGGGGGACCAGTGGGGGGATCGCACCCCGGGCCGCCCGCACGGAACGGGCCGGATGCGGCGGGTCCCTGTGGCGGGACTGGCTTCGCATCATGTTGGCCAGGTCGGGGAAAGTACAGAGCACTGAGACTCTCTATGCCCCGACCGGCTTCTTGATAGAAGATTCATCTTTTGATTGAAGTAAAATAAAAAATAAAAAATAAAAAATGACAATTTGGTCACAATGGACCGAGTTCTTTTCCCAGAAGGGAAGCCAGGTCAACTCCTTGCAAACTAGGCATTGAAACTGAAGAGCTATACAGGAAGGGGGTTTGATGTAGGAAAGGAGGACGGCCCCCAGGGGAGGGGTCAGCTGTTTTCTTTCCCTGCCTAGTTAACTCCTAGTAGTAACTGACATAAAACCCCACATAGTCATGAAGAGCTGCGTCTGTCAGTGAACGTAAGGAGAAATATTGCCACTTTGGGCATTTTCACTTAGGGGTGTACTGACTTTTGTTGCCAGCGGTTTAGATATTAATGGCTGTGTGTTGAGTTATTTTGAGGGGAAAGCAAATTTACGCTGTTATACAAGCTGTACACTCACTACTTTACATTGTAGAAAAGTGTAATTTGTTCAGTGTTGTCACATGAAAAGATATAATAAAATATTTACAAAAATGTGAGGGGTGTACTCACTTTTGAGAGATACTTTATCTACTCCTCTGGCCTTGCAGCTCATTCTATGTTGGAAAGACTATCACTTCATTTAAAGAGAGACTTCATAATCACAAAACTGCCATTCAGAAGGCATTATTCTCTGGTTCATATGGTCAATCAGTGACATGATACTTTTTGGACAAGAAAGTTAAAACACTGACTTCTAAAGCTTAAAATGTATGTGCATTGACCAGAGGAGGAGACCTTCAACGTCTTTACCCCAAAAGTGTGCAAGTTTATCTTGCCTCACAAGACTTGGATGAAAAATCTAGCTGCACTTGTTTAATCTAAAGGCTCCTTGACCCATGTACTAGCCAGTTGAGGCATGCACACTTTTATTATATATGATTATGATCCTTCGCTGGTTGTCGGTGTCCCACACTGGTCCTTTGTGGAATAATGGAGTGTGTACGGTCTTTTTTGTGATTCATTTTTTTTTTTTAGTATTGCCACCCTCCAACCATGATGACCTTTTTATGACTGTACAGTTTCCATGGTATATTATATATTCTAAAAAAACTTATAACTTAGTCCCAAAGAAACTTTGCCACAAGTATCAGCGCCCAGGATATATGATATCACAAAAATATACAAACATAAACAAACAAAGGATGTTTGAATAAATATAAATATAAATGTAAAGCTGCTACTTTCCAGTTCCAATAATCAAATCGCAACCTGGTAATCAAAGCTGATAATGACTAACAAATTGCAAGCAGCGCTAAACAGAGTCTTTCATAGTATGAAGTCTTCCTTAATAGATGAAAAAAGTGTCCATCCACTAAATTTCAAATGTTTTGAAGTCCTGGCCACCACCACACCACGTGCGAAAAAAAAAAAACTGGGAGGAGGGACCCCCCCAAAGTGGAAAAACTCACCAGATCTCACTGGAAAAAACGCATTCAGGTTAATATCGTGTTCACCAATTTGGATCCTGATACGTATGACTGGGACACAATCAGTGGATGACAGCAGTCAGGCTCACAGAGTAATCCTCCGCCACTCCACCTCTCTATAACCTCGGTGCTCGCGTGGTCAAATTTCCAGAAGGATTGGACCCCCAGCTTTTCAGCTGGTCCAGGCTGGACTTCCAGGACCTCTCAGATGAGGCGGTCCTCAGCACTACTCACCGTGCTGTAGTAGTAGAAATTGTGGAAGAACGATGTTATAACAGTTCGTTTGCAACATCTTCGCTGTTAAAATCAACGTACCACCACCAGTACTGAGTCTGCTTTGACCCCCAGACTGAAAAGCTGGTCGCTTCTACCTTCTGGAAATTTGACCACGCGAGCACCGAGGTTATAGAGAGGTGGAGTGGCGGAGGATTACTCTGTGAGCCTGACTGCTGTCATCCACTGATTGTGTCCCAGTCATACGTATCAGGATCCAAATTGGTGAACACGATATTAACCTGAATGCGTTTTTTCCAGTGAGATCTGGTGAGTTTTTCCACTTTGGGGGGGTCCCTCCTCCCAGTTTTTTTCGCACGTGGTGTGGTGGTGGCCAGGACTTCAAAACATTTGAAATTTAGTGGATGGACACTTTTTTCATCTATTAAGGAAGACTTCATACTATGAAAGACTCTGTTTAGCGCTGCTTGCAATTTGTTAGTCATTATCAGCTTTGATTACCAGGTTGCGATTTGATTATTGGAACTGGAAAGTAGCAGCTTTACATTTATATTTATATTTATTCAAACATCCTTTGTTTGTTTATGTTTGTATATTTTTGTGATATCATATATCCTGGGCGCGGATACTTGTGGCAAAGTTTCTTTGGGACTAAGTTATAAGTTTTTTTATGCTACAGGGGCACTCGGCAAGCGGGGGGGTGCTTCATGTAACAGTGAACCCAAGGAGGAGGATAGGGGCTGCTCTATGCAAAACCAGAGCAGGCAAGCATGACTTTTTAATCTTTCCTTTACAAACGCCTTAAAGTCGGGATCACTCAAGAATTAGGACTAGCTGAGTATGCGTCACAAGCGTGGAAAGCTTTGGCCCCTTCTACTGTAAAGTGATCGTAAAAAGCACAGATTTTTTTTTTTTTAAGTAACAAACATGTTATACTCACCTTCTCTGTGCAGCGGTTTTGCACAGGGTGGCCCTTAACCCCATCTTCTGGGGTCCCCCAGCAGTGCTCCGGGCTCCTCCGCTTCTGGAATGACCCCCACGCTTCCCTGGGGTCACACGTGCCGGCGTGCTCCCGAGTCCTGTTGTTGTGTGTCACTGGATTTGATTGACAGCAGCGGGAGCCAATGGCTTCCCAGCTCTCAATCCAGCGAATGAGAACCGGAGCAGCTCGAGTGAACTGTGAGGCTCGTCCCCGCCACGGGTTAGTTTTGGGTCATTTGTCTGAGGCATCCTTAACCACTTCAATAAAAGGCACTTTCAACCCCTTTCTGTCCCGGCCAATTTTCAGCACTGTCGATTTTCTTTTGAATGACAATTGTGCAGTCATGCAACACTGTTCCCAAATGAAAGTGTTATAATTTTTTCCCCACAAATAGGGCTTTCTTTTGGTGCCATTTTATCACCACTGGGTTTTTTATTTTTTGCACTACAAATAAAAAAAAATAGTTTTTCTTTGTTATAAAACGTTGTAAATAAGTTTACTCCTTCACTGACGAGGTTGCACTGACGGGCACTTCTATGGAGCATTGATGGGCACTGATAAGGAGGTACTGACAGGCATCACTGATGTAGACGTACTGGCATAATGAATAGTAATTATATTATAATACCCAACCCACGCTAATGTGTAACAAAATATTTCCTAGAGTGAGGCATTTGCTGCAGCTGCTATGCTTATACAAGAAGGAAGAATTTCCCCACTGCTTAGTATGGTAAAATGGAGAAACACAGCGCTGGCAGCCTCCCTCAACCACTGATATAAGCAACAAAGGACATTATTAGGTAAAGTGCAACAAGCGCAACGTGGTAGATCCACTGCCATGCAGGGTTAGTGTATATATACACACAAAACAAAAACAAAAAAAAAAAAAAAAAAAGTTGTCAAGAAGCTTTTTATTGTCATTTCAACCATATATAGCTGATGCAGTACATAGTGTAAATGAGACAACGTTCCTCCAGAACCCAGGTGCTACATACAACATCCTAAACAACAGTCACAGAGACAGACAAACACAGAACCAGTAGAAAGGTCCTCACCACATAAAGTGCATGTGTGCAACTGGTGCAAACCGTGCAGGAAGACACACAAGACAGTGCAGGACAGCCCAGGACAGTGTGGAACAATACACAATACACAAAATAGCTCCGCCAGTAAAACCTGTCCTAACCAGATAAGGTGCACAGTAGCAGAAAATGTAAACAATACTATTTCAGATTAAAACCTACAGCAGCAACAAAGGTAAAGTGAACAGTGACAGGAAAAATTGTGGACAGAATATTTATGCGAAATAGCAAATGGCAGTGATCCTGGAAGATGTGCAAAAAAACAGCATGTAAACATTTTTTGTGTTTGTGAATTAGTGTGAGTGGTACTGAATGATGATGTTGAGTCCGGTTTGTGCAGATCAGTCACAGAGTTCCATTCAGCTCTTTGTTGAGGAACCTGATGGCTTGAGGAAAGAAACGATTGCACAGTCTGGATATGGCAGCCCGAATGCTTCAGAACCGCTTCCCTGATGGTAGGAGAGTAAAAAGTGCGTGTGACGTGTGTGTGTGGTCATCCACAATGCTGTGTGCTTTGCGGATGAAGCATGTGGTGTAAATGTGCATGATGGAGGGGAGAGAGACTCTGATGATCTTCTCAGCTGTCTTCACTATCCTCTGTAGGGTCTTGCGATCCGAGACAGTGCAATTTCCAAACCAGGCAGTGATGCAGCTGCTCAGGATGCTCTCAATGGTCCCTCTGTAGAACATGGTCAGAATGGGGGGAGGGAGGTGAGCTCTCCTCGGCCTTCTCAGAAAGTAAAGACGTTGCTGGGCTTTTTTGGTGATGGAGCTGGTGTTGAGTGACCAGGTGAAATTATCCGCCAAGGAATTTGGTGCTCTTGACGATCTCCACTGAGGATCCCCCGATGATCAGTGGAGAATGGTCGCACTGTGTTCTCCTGAAGTCAACAACCATCTCTTTCGTTTTGTCGACGTTTAGAGACAGGTTGTTGGCTCCACACCAGGCTATTGACCGTTTCACCTCCTCTCTGTATGCTGACTCGTCGTTCTTGCTGATGAGGCCCACCACGGTCGGGTAATCGGCGAACTTGATGATGTCATTCGAGCTGTGCATTGCTACACAGTCGTGGGTCAGCAGAGTGAACAGCAGTGGGCTGAGCACACAGCCCTGAGGGGCTCCAGTGTTCAGTGTGGTGGTGCTGGAGATGCTGTTTCCGATCCAGACTGACTGAGGTCTCCCAGTCAAGAAGTCCAGGATCCAGTTAGAGGGAGGTGTTCAGGCCCAGTACGCTCAGCTTCTCAAACAGATGCTGAGAGACAATCATGTTAAATGCTGAACTAAAGTCTATGAACAGCATCCTTGCATAAGAGTCTTTGTTGTCTAGGTGGTTGAGGGCCAGATGAAGGGTTGTGGAGATGGTGTCGTCCGTGGAGCGATTTAGACGATACGCGAACTGCAAGGGGTCCAGTGCGGGTGGAAGCTGGGTCTTGATGTGCTTCATGACGAGTCTCTCCAAGCATTTCATCACAATGGGTGTGAGTGCAATGGGACGATAGTCATTGAGGGAGGAGACAGTCGACTTCTTTGGCACGGGAATGATGGTCGTTGTCTTGAGGCACGTAGGAACAGTGGCGCTGCTCAGGGAGATATTGAAGATGTCGGTGAAGACATCTGCTAGCTGATGTGAATATTCCCTGAGCACATTGCCAGGGATGTTGTCTGGTCCAGCAGACTTCCGTGGGTTAACTATGCACATAGTTTTCCTCACTGCAGCTGTGGTTAGACAGAGCACCTGGTGTCTGGGGGGAGGGATGGAATTCCTCATTCCCATGTTATTCTGCACCTCGAACCGGGCGTAGAAGTCATTCAGCGCATCTGGGAGGGAGGCATCATGGTCACAAGCAGGTGACATTATCTTGTAATTCATGATCGCCTGTATGCCCTGCCACACGCGCCGGGTGTCTCTGCTGTCTTGGAAGTGGCCTTGGATTCTCTAGGCGTGTGCGCGCTTCGCCTCTCTGATGGCACAGGACAGTTTGGCCCTTGCTGTCTTCAAGGCCACCTTGTCCCCTGCTCTGAAGGCGGAGTCTCTTGTTTTTAGCAGCGCACGCACCTTGGCGGTCATCCACGGCTTCTGGTTGAAGCGTGTAGTGATGGTCTTGGAGATGGTCACGTCATCAATGCACTTACCGATGTCGCTGATCACTGTTGACGTGTACTCCTCCAAGTTGACGAAAACGCCATTGGTTGCAGCTTCCCTGAACATGTCCCAGTCAGTGCATTCAAAACAGTCCTGGAGAGCGGACATGGATCCTGCTGGCCAGGTTCTCACTTGTTTCCGAGTTGGTCCTGAACGCCTGCTTAGTGGTCTGTATGTTGGGATCAGCATGACAGAAATATGGTCTGAGTACCCAAGGTGGAGACGGGGCTTCGCCCGGTATGCACCCCGGATGTTAGTGTAAACAACATCCAGCGTGTTTTCTCCTCTGTTGCAAAGTCCACATTCTGATGAAATTTGGGAAGCACAGTCCTGAGATTTGTGTGGTTAAAATCTCCTGCGACAATAAACAATCCGTCAGGGTGTGTGTTTTGAAGTTCACTAATGGTCCCGTAGAGCAGGCTGAGCGCTTCCTTAGTATTAGCACTAGGTGGTATGTACACTCCGAGCACAAGAGCAGTGGTAAATTCCGGGGGTAAGTAAAAAGGTCTACATCTCACAACAATAAACTCTAGCAGTGATGAGCAGTAGGTGGAAACAAGGACAGAGTTCTTACACCATTCCATATTGCTGTAAACGCACAGGCCGCCGCCGCGAGTCTTACCGAACAGCTGCATTTCTGTCGGCACGAAACGCGGCTAGCCCTTCCAGCTGAATGGCGGCATCCGGAACCCTGTCATTCAGCCACGTCTCAGTGAACACAAAAACGCAGCAGTGTCTGTACTCACGCCGAGTAGCTTGTTGGAGTCTGATGTAGTCCAATTTATTGACCAGGGAGCAGACATTTGCCAGCATTAGAGATGGTAGAGCAGGCCGGCTAGGGTTAGCTTTTAACCTAGCATTAGCACCCGCTCTCTAACCGCATTTCCGCTTCCTCGTGCAGCGCTTCCGATATCCCCTCCTCTGTCCATCCGCCGCAGGCAACGCCGGGGTCTGGAGGCCTGGTTCTCGGAGCACGCCGAGGTCGCGTAGCTTCTGCCGCAGATCATCTTCTATTTTGTTACATGGATTATTCCTGAGTTCTTTCAGGATATTCCGGTTGTACACAGGTTCACCGGTTGCTCCGACGTCCATGTTTCCTAGGGCGGGCTGCAAAGTGAAAGAAGCGCCTTTTTGGGTCCGGAGCGGCCGCGCCGCCATCTTGCCAAGCACACACAGCTGTGTGTGTGGAGAGCTGTTATGATAATCAAAAAGTGTAAAGTGCTAAAATCCTTATGCTGTGACAATCACTTGTGCCACATGATAAATCGCCAACACATTAACGTGAAAAAAATCAATACTAACACTCATTAAAAAAAAAACAACAAAATGAAGAAGAAAGAAAGATATAAATTAAAGTGCTCATCCAGTAATGCAATAATGCGCACTAGATGATAAATCCATCAGATGTTCGTGTCAGCAGTATATAATAGTTCATAACAGTCCAAAGAAATATAAAGTGCTCGGTGCTTCTCTTATACAAGAAAAGTGCTTCAGTGATGAAAACCACTCCACGCATGCTCTGTGCCACTCACCCCCTCTCCTTTCCTACTCACCAGAAATCGGTGACCACCAGATTTTCAGTCTGGGGTCCAATAGGCTTTTTCTGGTGTTAATGGCTGTATAGCAGAGTGCTGTCGCCTTTAGGAGTGGGGTTCTTAACAGGATCACTTGGAGCCAGTTTCCGCAAAGTTAAAATGGGCAAACAGTGTAATATTGTAACGCGGTTATCGCTGTATTTATTTGTAGTGACGTCTCCCGCGCATGCCGATTACATCCTCATTTTCCAGCAGGCCTGCACTCTGCCGGAAAAATGCAGGGTGTATGCTGGGGCTGAGTAATTTCCTATTGTTGACATCAGCC
Organism: Glandirana rugosa; assembly: GCA_018402905.1. NCBI lineage: Eukaryota > Metazoa > Chordata > Amphibia > Anura > Ranidae > Glandirana > Glandirana rugosa. The sequence continues at coordinate 505,017 of BLSH010468313.1, read as the reverse complement.
CCGGCATCCCGCGATCGTATAATTATCAGAGGAGGGAGGCCTTAATATCGATCATACTGAGCATGCGCGGCATTACGGCCACCATATAAAGTGAGGGCGGAAATACCATACAGTAAAAGACGCAGAAGCCCACAATAGGAATGGCACCGGGGATGAGGAGTCCTGCATGCTCACAAAATAAAGTTCTCAAACAGTAAGAAAGCTTTTCAGAGATTGTGATACCAACAGTTTAATTTCGAATAGGTAGGGCACCGAAATTTCAGCAGCCAAAAATTATCGGCATTTTCGGCCAAAATAGTTTTTGCAGTATCGGCCGAAGCGAAGAAATAAGCCGATACCAAAATGGGGGTGAGCACCGTCCATTGCGGGTTATGTGTGCATCACATACCCGGCAATGCATGTGGGAGATGAGTAGATTCACAATGCACAGAGCACGCTGCTTGTACGAGCCGCTCTGTGCATGAAACTGTGAGCTAATTACATTAGAATGCAGCTGTCAGATCTTCAAGTTGATGTTGGGAGGTGGACGGGACGGAACAGCTATCAAACGCCAGCCAATGGGACAGGGGCTGGGCGGATATTGGCTGTTCAGCCCCGCCCACCTCCGATCTCAGTGAAAATCTGACAGCTCTCTCTGCATTCCAGTGTAATTAGCTCACAGTTTTATGCACAGAGTGGCTTGTACAAGCAGCACGCTCTGTGCATTGTGAATCTACTCATCTCTTCTGCCAGTGCAACCTGCCAGTACCATCCAGTGCCACCTGCCAGTACCATCCAGTGAAACATACCAGTGCCACCTGCCAGTACCATCCAGTGCCAACTGCCAGTACCATCCAATGCCACCTGTCAATACCATAGAGTGCCGCCTGTCAGTGCCACCTGCCAGTACAATCCAGTGCCACCTGTCTGTCCCAACCAGTGCCACCTGCCAGTACCATCCAGTGCTGCCTGCCAGTGCCACCTGCCAGTACCATCCAGTGCCAATCAGTGCTGCCTGTCAGTGCCACTTATCAGCACCAATCAGTGCTGCCTATCAGTGCCCAGGCACAGGTAGGCTGCATATGACAACTGTATATAAAAATATAAATACTTTTTAAAAGCGATCATTTTCGGTTTAGTGCATTCTCGGTACCAAAATTTCCATTTGGTGCACCACTACTAATAGGATATTAGATTGGACAATGGTTTAAATAAGATCGGTTTTGGAGAGGATACAACCACTAACACCCCCCAACAAGTCTGCAAGGCAATATAAGGTTGCATTCTGCAAGGACCGGTGAGAGCAGTAACTAGGGATGCACTATCGCCCAGCCCCCTTATGACGTCACTGTCCGGAGCATTCGTGCGGGAGATTGCATCGATTCAACATGGGAAGAACAGAGGGAGAAGACAGCAGAGAAGATCCGACAAAAGAGCAGAAGGTGCCACGGAGAGGGAGAAGAACCGGCAGAAGAAATAAGACCCCTAAGAAGCAAAGTAGGATCAAATATCGCAGAGCAAAGTAGGATCAAATGTCGCAGAGCAAAGTAGGATCAAATGTCGCAGAGCAAAGTAGGATCAAATCTGACTGTTTTTGTGTCGGATAGTGTGAACCTAGCCTTAGTAAGAGGCATGGTGAGTCGTAATCCACCCCCCCCCCCCCATTCTTTACAAAAGATAACTATTTTTTTTTTTAACAAAATTGTCATATTAACAAGTTATTTCTCTCATATGTCATATGCATACTTGCAACTACACCCCAAAACACACTGTGCTACCAAATGTGTTAAGATTTTTTTCACAGCCTAGCCACATACAAAGGACCAATGTACAGGGAGCACCATTTGGTGTTCTAGGGACATAAATTACACATATAATGTCATGACGACCTATTACATTTTTGAAGGCCTTGGAGAACCAGGACAATGGAATTGCCCACAAAATGACCTCATTTTGGAAAGCAAACACCAGAACCTATGAGGCATAATGCGTTTTTTGAATGCTTCATTTTTTCCAGAAGTTTTCGGAATGTGGAAAAAAATGCTTTTTTTTTTTTTTTTTTTTTTTTTTTTTTTACACAAAGTTGTCCATTTATAAGATATTTCCAAAACATGGCATGTACTTAGCAAAAATGACAGTCCAAAACACATTCTGCTACTCCTCCCGAGTATGGCGATACCATATAGTGAAACTTTTACAAAGCCTGGTCACATACAGAGGCCCAACATTGAAGTAGCACCTTCAGGCGCTCTACAATCATAAATTGCACATCTCATTTCTCAAACACATTACACTTTTGAAAGCTCTGGAGCACCAGAACAATGGAATTGCCCACAAAATAACCCAATTTTGGAAAGCAAACACCCCAACGTGTAATCTATGAGGCATTGAACATGTCTTTTTCCAGAAGTTTTTGGAAAATGTGGAAAAAACCCTGAAAATGCTTTATTTTGTTTACACAAAATTGTCCATTTATAGGATATTTCCAACACATAGCATGTACACAGCAAAAATGACACCCCAGAATACATAAAGCTACTCCTCCTGTATTGCGATACCACGTTTGAGACTTTTACATAACCTGGCCACATACAGAGGCCCAACATCCAAGTAGCACCGTCAGGCTAGGCACATACATTACAAATATAATTAGCTGACAACTTATTTTTGAAGGCCCATCATATTTCTAACACATAGCACGTACATACCAAGAATTACACTCCAAAATAAATTCTATTGAGGAAAGGGTTAAAAAAAATAAAAAAGCATTACCTGTGGTTTTATTAGAGTCCACAGAGGAGAGCATTGGTCCAGGCAGCAGGAAGGGATGGGCTTAGCGAAAGCAATAGTAAATAACCAGGCAGCAATATTGTCTATAGTCAGTACAAGGATATTGTCAGCACAGCCAAAAAAATTGTCCAGGCAGAGACAGCCAGCACAATAATGATATTGGTCCTGGTACACTGTTACCTGCAGTCACTCATTGTACTGTTCTCCAGGAATTCATTCATTCTTTTTAAATCATGACAACAAACTACCCAAATGACCCTGATCAAAAAGTTTACATACCCCAGTTCTTAATACCGTGTATTTTCCCCTTTAACATCTTCTCAGATGGTAAAGCTGCCCTTTACTCTTGGCAAAAATCCTCCAGTTCCTGGAAATTCTTGGGCTGTCATGCATGAACTGTACGTTTGAGATCTCCCCAGAGTGGCTCAATGGTATTGAAGTCAGCAGACTGAGATGGCCACTCCAGAACCTTCACTTTATTATGCTGTAGCCAATGACAAGTCGACTTGGCCTTGTGTTTTGGATCATTGTCACGTCGGAATGTCCAAGTACATCCCATGCGCAGCTTCCTGGCTGATAAATGCAAATGTTCCTCCAGTATGTTTTGATAATATATTGCATTCATCTTGCCATCAATTTTGACCAAATATCCTGTGCTTTTGTAGCTCACACATCCCCAAAACATCAGCGATCCACCTCCGTGTTTCACAGCAGGAATGGTGAAACCTCCTCTCCAAATGTAGTGTTTATGGCTGTGGCCAAAAAGCTCAATTTTGGTCTCATCACTCCAAATGTGCTGTTTGCCAGATTGTAAGCATGATACTTTGTGGCATTTGCTTGGTAATGGATTTCTTCTGGCGACTCAACCATGCAATGCAGCCCATCTTCAAATGCCTCCCTATTGTGCATCTTGAAACAACTACACCACATGGTTTCAGAGTCCTGTATTTCACCTGAATTTATTTGTGGGTTTTTCTTTGCATCCCAAACAAATTTTCCTGGCAGTTGTGGCTGAAATTTTAGTTGGTCTACCTGACCGTGATTTGATTTCAAGAGAACCCCTCATTTTCCACTTTCTGATTAGAGTTTGAACACTGCTGATTGGCATTCTCAATTCCTTGGATACCTTTTGATATCCCTTTCATGTTTTATATAGTTCAACTACCTTTTCCCGCAGATCCTTTGACAATTCTTTTATTTTCCCCATGACTCAGAATCCAGAAACGTCAGTTCAACACTGGATGAAAGATGCAAGGGTCTGTCAAGTGTCCAGAAACTCATTGACCTTTTATATATACACACACACACACACACACACACACACACTAATTACAAGCAAACCGATCACAGGCGAGGATGGTTACCTTTAATAGCCATTCAAACCCCTTTGCGGCAACTTGTGTGCATGTTATCAGGCCAAAATCACCAGGGTATGTAAACACTTGATCAGGGTCGTTTGGGTAGTTTCTGTGGTCATTATGATTAAAAAGAGTAAACACAGTTGGATAATAAATGGCTTCAGCCAAACACTAACCATGAGTGAAAGAAAAGTTTTTGTGTTTTCATTCATATTCTCTGAAAAATGGCCAAGAAATGATAAATTCTGTAAACTTATGAGCACAACTGTATATGCTGCTCGGAGACAGAGTTCTGCAAATCGTTGGGAAAAGAAATTTATCAGTGGGCGAATTTTATTTAATCTATCATAATTTGGATGATTTCGGGGAAGGCACTGGGTGTTGTCACTGAAATGAAGGAAGCGCATAATCATTTCATATCGGGAACTGGGCATTATGGCAGAATAAATGGGCATGTGGTGGATGGGGTTTGTGGAACAGTAGGCATGTCCTTAATTTTTTTTGTAAGCCCCATGTTTATGGTGAGGCCCATAAACAATTTAAACTCTTGCAACGTCAAATCTCTCCACTCAAAACGGACAGGCATATGATTGGGGGTTGTTGGAAATATATTGCAGGACATGTAAATTGCAGCAAAGTGTCGGGCAAAAAAAAAGATAAAAACAAATCAATTTCTGTGAAATTTGGGGTATTGACCTGCACACCTGGCTGTGCAATGAAAGGGGGAATTCTTGCTGCTCCCGAGCCGGAAGGTAGCTATGTTGGGTTGGCAAGACCTTCTGGGAGGCATGTAGCAGTCCTGGTTGTTGAGGGACGTGACACTCCAGTGCTGATACTTGGGCGTGTTGCAGAAGCGCTGGTACTGGACATTTGTTCCCAGGGCCTATGGCTGGCGGCAGAGCTGGCACTGGGAATTTGTTCTCAGGGCCCATCGTTGATGGCAGCGCTGGTACTGGGCCTGTGAATTTGATCCCAGTTACTGGCGGCAGCGCTGGTACTGGGCCTAGGAATGTGATCCTGGTTGCTGGCGGCTGCCTTGTTTCCAGAGCGCCGTGCCGTTTTAGGAGGGGCCCATTCTTCCTCCGATTCAATTTATGATCCGCTGTTCTCAATTGGTTCAAATGCCGAATTTGATTCGGAATCAGAACTGAAGTTGAATTCTGATGAGAGCTCCCCGCTGCTGTTTATTGGATTAACAGAAAATGCGCAATATGCATCAAAATGAAATTAGACAGGTGCATACATTTGGGCACCCCAACAGAAATATCACATCAATATTTAGTAGAGCCTCCTTTAGCAGAAATAACAGCCTTTAGACGCTTCCTATAGCCTTAAATGAGTGTCAGGATTCTGGATGAATGTATTTTAGACCATTCCTCCTTACAAAACATCTCCAGTTCATTTAACTTTGATGGTTACCGAGCATGGACAGCCTGCTTCATATCACCCCACAGATGTTCAATGATATTCAGGTCTGGGGACTGGGATGGCCATTCCAGAACATTGGACTTGTTCCTCTGCATAAATGCCCGAGTAGATTTTGAGCAATGTTTTGGATCGTTGTCTTGTTGAAATATCCAGCCCCGGCGTAACTTCAACTTTGACTGATTCCTCAACATTATTCTCAAGAATCTGCTGATATTGAGTGGAATTCATGTGAACCTCAACTTTAACCAGATTCCCAGAACTGGCACTGGCCACACAGCCCCAAAGCATGATGGAACCTCCACCAAATTTTACTGTGGGTAGCAAGTGTTTTTCTTGGAACGCTGTGCTCTTTTGCCGACATGCATAACGCCCCTTGTTATGACCAAAATGAAGCTGGCTTGTCCAAATGTGCCTTTGCATACCTCAAGCGACTCAGTTTGTGGCTTATGCATTAAAGGCTTCTTTCGAATCACTCTCCCATACAGCTTCTCCCTGTGCAAAGTGCGCTGAATTGTTGAACGATGCACAGTGACACCATCTGCAGCAAGTTGATGTTGGAGGTCTTTGGAGGTGGTCTGTGGGCTGTTTTTGACCGTTCTCACCATCCTTCGCCTTTGCCTCTCCAATATTTTATGTGGCCTGCCACTTCTGGCCTTAAGAACTGTGCCTGTGGTCTTCCATTCCCTCACAGTGGATACTGACAGCTTATATCTCTGATATAACTTTTTGTAGCCTTCCTCTAAACCATAATGTAGAACAATCTTTGTTTTCAGGTCGTTTGAGAGTTGTTTTGAGGCCCCCATGTTGCCACTCTTCAGAGGAGAGTCAAAGAGAACTTGCAATTGGCTACATTAAATACCTTTTCTGGTGATTGGATGCACCTGTCTATGAAGTTCAAGGCTTAATGAGCTCACCAAACCAATTGTGTGTTCCAATTAATCAGTGCTAAGTAGTTACAGGTATTCAAATCCACAAAATGACAAGGGTGCCCAAATTTATGCACCTGTCTAATTTTGTTTTGATGCATATTGCACATTTTATGTTAATCTAATAAACCTCATTTCACTACTGAAATATTACTGTGTCATTCAGTTATCAGAGATCAAAATGAAATTGCTGATCCAAACGCCCAAATATTTATAAATGACAATCATGGAAATGGTCAGGGGTTCCTAAACTTTTGCATACAACTGTATATACTCTTTTGGACATGGCTGTGCGATGGGTGGCAGGTGATGGTCATTGATGGGCTGTGCGACGGGTGGCAGGTGACGGTCACTGATGGACTGTGCAATGGGTGGCAGGTGACCGATAGGGGATGACAGTCACAGACAAGTGATTGGCGATGATCACTGATGGGTGACTGGCGGTGGTCACTGATGGGTGACAGGCCACGGTCACTGATGGGTGACTGGCGGTCACTGACGCGTGACGGGTGGCTGGCGGTCACTGATGCGTGACGGGTGGTGGTCATTGATGGGTGACAGGCCACGGTCACTGATGGTGGTCACCGATTGGTGACAGGGCGACTGGCGGTGGTCACTGATGGGCGATGGGTGACAGGTCACGGATGGGTGGCAGGTGCACCAAAGGTCACTGATGGCAGTCTCTGATGATAGAGGCACATCATGGGGGCAGATGTGGTGACCGGTGTAATTTGGGGGGGGCATCTGTAAAGCTCCTCAAAAATTCCCCCCAATGTGAAAGCCCTGAGTGCTTTCACACTGGGGCACAGTGTGCTTGCAGGACGCTACAAAAAGTCCTGCAAGCAGCATCTTTGGAGGAGTGCGGTAATACACTGCTCCTCCACATTGAAAATAATGGGCACGCCGCCTCGGAAGCGCAGCACACCGGCACTTTTAACTCACACTAGGCTCACACTGACTGTAAAACAGTCCAACTTTGCTCTGTGATTTACAGTCCTAAATTGGTCCAATTTCTGTGAACAGGGATCTGACTTTGATCCTGACAATACCAGGCACCTTGTGCTCTGTGGATCTTAAAGGGGAACCACCGCCAAATTATAAAAAATGGGGTCCCCCTCCAAGAGCATACCAGGCCCTTCGGTCTGGTATGGGTTTTAAGTAGAACCCCGATGCCGGGAAAAAAAAAAATGGTGTAGGGTCCCCCCCAAAGCCATACCAGAACCTTATCCGAGCACGCAGCCTGGCAGGGCCAGGAAAGGTGGGTGGGGATGAGTGAGTGCACCCCCCCCCCCCGGACCATACCCCCCCGGACCATACCAGGCAGCATGCCCTCAACATGGGAGTGTGGGTGCTTTGGGGCAGGGGGAGCTCTGCGCTTCCCACGCCAAAGCACCTTGCCCCCATGTTGATGAGGACAAGGGCCTCTTCCCGACAACCCTTGTCGGGGGTGGTCGGGGTCTGCGAGCGGGGAGCTTATCGGAATCTGGAAGCCCCCTTTAACAAGGGAGCCCCAGATCCCGGCCACCATTCACCTAAAAAAAACACCACAGGATTTTAAAGTATTTCATTAAATCAGCTCCGGCGTCTTCTCCCTCCGATTTAGTCTCCCCTCTCCGGCATCTTCTTTCTTCTGCGGGGTTTTCTTCTCCTTCTCTGCGGCGTCTTCTCCCTTTGTTCTTCCTCTCTTCTTCTTCCCATGTTGACTCAATGCGATCTCCCGCATGAATGCTTTCTCCGTGCTCTGCGTTGACTTATATTGACATGGAGCGGGGCCACCAGCTGATATCACCACCCCATCATGCTCCGGGTGGTGACAACATAAGGGGGCCGGGCCTCCGGATTAAGTCAGCTGGTGGCCCCACCCCATGTCAATATAAGTCAACGCAGAGCACAGCGACAGCATCCCTGCAGGAGATTGCGTCTGTCTGGACACCTGGGGTCAGGTGACAGATGCGCACCGCTGAAGTGTGAAGCACACCACTAAGTTTTCGAAGCACACCGCTAAGGTTGTGGACCTATAGCTGACTGTCACTAATGAGCTCTGGCTGGTACGGGGAGATTGTCCCCTGGAGCACTGAAACACAGGCAGCTAGTGCATCGGTTTCCCTGGGGCGAGGAGTTTAAGAACCAGTAGGTATTAGCCAGAGCCTCTGGTGGAGAGTATGGATTTGGCTGTAACTGGATCCAGGTCGCAGCCCCCGGGGTCCCCTAGCTCACGCTTGGCTGGCTACAAGTGGAAAAGAGTAAGCAGCAGCGCAGGAACAGCAAATCAGTGGCCCAGCCAAGGGTCAGGGCCACAAGCAGACAGGGACAGACAGGAGAGCATGCCAAGGTTGGGGTATCAAGCAGACAGGAGAAACAGAGAACAAGCCGAAGGTCTGGGTATCAGGTAGGCATAGTCAGAACAAGCCAAAGGTCGATAAACGGATATACGACAGGAACAACCACACACAACTTTGATCAGCGTCAGAGGCTAGTACTGCCAGGTGTTATACAACGTTCCTAATTAGGACCAGGGGTGGAGACCCATTGAGGAAAGCCTATAAAAAGGTACACAGGTGTGAGGTGCCCAATCCCGAAGCTGAATATATGCAGATTGGTAAGCAAACAGACAAGACATGAAAGTTACTGTGGTTTCATGACCGCGTCGCGTCAACCTGGGAAGAAGAGAGGAAAAGAGGGAGAAGACACTGCAAAAGAGCAGAAGACGCTGAGAAGAGGGAGAAGAAAGAAGACCCCTCAGAAGAAAGAAGATGCCAGAGAGGGAAGAAATCAGAGGAATTAGATGCTGGAGCGGATTTAATAAAAATACTTTAAAAACCTGTGTAGTGTGTTTTTCTTTTCAAGGCGAATAGGTAGGGGTACAATGTACCCCATACTCATTCACATAGGGTGGGAGGGCCCCTTTATTTCCAGATTCCGATAAGCCCCGCCTGCAGACCTTGACACCCCGACAAGGTGTTTTGGGGTGGGGGGCGCCGAGCCTCCCCTGCCCCAAAGCATCCATACTCCCCATGTTTTGGGCATGTGGCCTGGTTGTGCTCGCTCCCAACCCCTTTCCTGGCCTGCCAGGCTGTGTGCTTGGATATGGGTCTGGTATGGATTCTGGGGGGACCCTAAGCCTTTTTTTCGGAGTTGGAGTTCCACTTAAAATTCATATCAGGCCGAAGGGCCTGGTATGCTCTTGGAGGGGGACCCCATGCCAGTTTTTTTTTTTTATTTGGTGTGGAGTTCCCCTTCAAGATCCTCAGAGCACAAGTCGCACGCTAAAGTCGGATCAGTTGAGACAATGATAGGGAATCATTGTTTTTGTTACGTAATACAACTTGTGCTTCTAATGTCGGTCCAAAAATCTGACTAGTGTGTATCTAGGCTTAAGGAATGTCATATTTGTTTATTTTTTCTCTAAACAGCAAGTGAAGTCACTGATTTATTTATGCAATATTGTGATAATGAACTGGTTTGGAACACACCAGGTGATTTGTACTAAGGCGCAGCCAACACATTTTTTTGGATTTATTTTTCAGCTGTGGGAACACAATTATTTGGCCTGCAGCCATTAGATATTATTTAGAGGAGGGGGACACATTAGGTTAGGATGACGGGATAATATACACTTATCTTATTTCCCAAAATTATGACTGCAGTAGCATCATTCATACCTGGTTATTTGGATATCCAAACTGCTTGTTCTGGTAGCTTTCAAGCAGGCTATCAATGAGTTCCTTCTCTCTCTTCTTCTCAAAACCACTCACGTGCCTTATTTCACCTCTGTCACTCACAGCAAATAACTCTTTCAGCACTTCATTGCTTTGCTGGAGGAGAATGAATGTGTTATAGCTGAATGGTCCCATCAAAAATCTCTGACTGATTCTAAATTTGTCCATTTAAATGTAAAATTCCACAACTATGTATTTGAGCTCCCTGTCAGCCTTGAAGTCAACCTATAGCCAAGGATGTCTCATTCTTCCTGTTACATTCCCAATTAAAAAGTGAAGACAACCTAGCCCAGGGAGAGTAGTCACATTGCCAAGATTAAAGCCCGGTCAAGCTCTACCAATTAAAGCTGAATTGAAGGGAAGGGGCCTTTTTTTTTTTTTTAATGAAGTGGTCTCCTATAAAGCCTAGACCTAGATTCCAAGAAGCTTTACCAAGGCTTATTTAACCACTTGCAGACCAGCCGCCGTTAGATGGCGGCAGGTCAGCTCTATTTCACAAATCGCCGTAGCTGTATGGCGGCGCTTTAAGAGACGATGCACATCTCTGGAGCCGATGCGCATGGCCGGGCGTGCACGATGTCAGCTGGCTACCTGCGATCACTCCTCACAGAGCCAGAACGGGGATCTGTTGATGTAAACAAACGGATCATGGTTCTGACAGGGAAGTGGAGGAGAGATATGCTGTTCCCAGTGATAGGTTACCGCTTTCTCTCTCCACCCCCAGCCACTACACTTACCCAACAGTTAGAAACACCTCCTTAGGGAGCACTTAACCTCTTGATCGCCCTCTAGTGTTAAACCCCTTCACTGCCAATGACAATTATACAGTAATTAGTCGCTATTTTTAGCTCTGATCGCTGTAGTACCGTTGGTGGTCCCAAAAAAGTGTCAAAGGTGTCCGATCTGCCCACCGCAATATCGCATTCTCACTAAAATCACATTCTACTGCCATTAGTAGTAGAAAAAATAAATAATTATATAAAAATTAAAGACTACTCCGGCTGAGAGCGCCGATTTGGAGGCATCCGGCAGATTTTTTTTCGGTCACACCCTTCCAACAGAAGCCAGCGAACACCCCCTTCTGTTGGACTAGCTGCAATACACACGGGCCAAATGTTGGCCCGTTTCTATTGAACGGGACATAAGTGTAGTCAAAATGAACACAAAAATTAGAACAAGGGCCACTTAGTATTAATGCTCTGGATCCCATGTGCTATTTGCCCCTGGTTTCTTTAAATTTCCCTCCATTAAACCTCTTTACAATCTTCCAGTGTGGCGGGGTTAATAGAACTGAAAGATGTCATCTTAACTCAAAGAGTGCCCAACTATGCCTGTCCTTTCCACTCACCTCTCCTTTTAAAAGAAGCCACAACTAAAGCTTCTATAGATTGCAACAGGTCATTGAATAAAGGGCAGGATTGAAAGGCCGCACCATCCACTAACAGAAGCATCTATGAAAGTTGGGTGATGGGTGGAAGAGTGCGTATAGTAGTCGCTCGAGAGCAAATGATTGTTTTCTTAGTTCCTTTTAAGCCTGCCACACTAAGCTTATGGGAGCAGGGGATTAATGTAGGAAAATATCAAACCTGGATCCAACACAAGGGACATAACAACTAAGTCTTGACCCTTGTGATGAGATTGTGTTTTTATATTTCGACTATACTTCGGCTTTTCTGCAAAGCTGACATTGCCTAAAAAGTAGCAGTTCTGGGCTGCTAGCATTTGTAGCACTTGAGAAAAGCCGTGTAAGGGCTCATGTACGCTACAGCCTCTAAACTTGATTTTGGGAGCTTTTGGCATTTTTTTGCCAAAGCTCCTAAACTCAACTGCATAAAAGCCTGTGTCCATGTCCGCAAGAGTTTAGAAGCGGTTGCGGTTAGGAGAGGTTCAATCTCTCTCTCCTGAACGTGGAAGATTTGCGTTCAGGATAGGAACGTTTTGACTGCCGGCCGCAAAATTGGCCATCAGTCAAGATAGTCTGTGCGTACATGAGCCCTTAGTGTTTAACCACTTCAGCTCCGGAAGGATTTACCCCCTTCCTGACCAGAGCATTTTTTCCGATTCAAAACTGACAATTGCACGATCGTGCGACGTTGTACCCAAACAAAATTGATGTCTTTTTTTCCCCACAAATAGAGCTTTCTTTTTGGCAGTATTTGATCACCTCTTAATAATACATATAAAAAATAAAACAACAACTTTATTCATCAGTTTAGGCCTATATATATTCTTGTACATATTTGTGGTAAAAAAAATAAATAATCGCAATATATTGATTAATTTGCGCAAAAATTGCCACGTTTACAAACTATGAGAATTAATTCATGGCATTTTACTATTTTTTTTTTTACTAGTAATGGCAGCAATCTGGGACTGCGATATTGCTGCGGACAGATCTGACATTTTTGACACTTTATTGGGACCATTGACATGTATACAGCAATCAGAGCTAAAAATAGCCACCGATTACTGTGTAAATGTCATTGGCAGGGAAGGGGTTAACCTGTAGGGGGTGATCAATGGGGTTAACTGTATTCCCTATATGTGGTCTAACTGTATGGGGGCTGGGTTGGCAGGAGCATGACAGATATAAAACTGATCCTGATGACAGAGATCAGTAGATCTCTGTCACGTCGCCTGTCAGAACAAGGAACCACAGTGTTTTTTTTTTAACAGGTAGGTTTTTATTGTACAAATCAGAAGCACAAGCAGTACAAATCCATGCATTATTGAAGTTGTGTCCATTATAAAATACATTAGATTGTCATCAGTCGGCAGAGTAAAAGTAGCAACCAATACATAAACTTTAGACTAAATTACATAAGGTAACTCAGCAGATTTCACAGGAACAATGTACATGCTGCACCTAAGTGGTAGTAGTTAAGGCAGAATGCAATGAAGGAGAATGGGGGGGGGAACGAGAGTCTCCCCTCCTCACCACAAGGCCCCCAGGTACTGTCCCAGCATTGATTCTCACTTGAATAGTCAATACCATTTTACCCTTCTGGATAGTCAACCTCCACCCTCATCCCTCCATCTTTTGGATGGACAATTTTTTTTTTGTGACACCAAGGAACAAGACTGTCCGCTGCACTGTC
>BLSH010468313.1:459267-470465 GCA_018402905.1 Glandirana rugosa | reverse complement strand
CGACCCATCAGGCTGAGGAAGACTTGTTTTCTGTCTTTCCTGGTTTGCGCTGCCACTGCCGGCGTCCAGCCACTGCAGCAACCTTACTGGGACGGGTTCCCTTGCTTGCCGCGCCTGATGCACGAAAAAGCTTCCTCTGACCAGGCGTAGAAGGCTCCTGTCTACGGCGAAAATCACGCCTGCGGGGCTCCGGGAGGAAAGTACTCTTGCCTCCCGTGAAATCCTTAATGATTTCATCAAGCCGCGAGCCAAATAGGCGCCCACCCTGAAAGGGAAGATCAGCCAAACCTAGTTTGGAAACGTGGTCACCCGACCAGGATCGCGGCCAAAGAGTTCTGTGAAGCCTAATGGCAGATATAGAAATTCTGGACAATAAGGGCAGAACATCCACCGCCGCATCACAGAGGTAATTAATCCCCTGGAGTAAAAACTCAGCCTTCTGCGGTGCCTCCATAAGGCGACCTTCGGTCAGGTCCGACTTAAGTTCCTCCATGCACTCCGAAAGGTACTGCGCTGCCATGGCCGCAGCCAAAGCAGGTCGCACCGCGGAGCCCGCGTTCAAGAACAAGGACTTCAGAAGTGCCTCTGGTCTTCTATCGGCAGGATCCTTGAAGGAAGGAGTCCCTTCCATAGGAATGGTAGTCGCCTTAGTAAGGCGTGCAATAGGCGGATCCACCGCAGGAGATTCCCATTCCTTCAGGAAGCTCTCCTCAAAGGGATAGCGTTCAGAAAAGCGTGCAGTCAGTGAGGGGGAACGGCGTGGTTGCCATTCACGATATAGGAAAGGGTCAAAGAACTCATTGTAAGGATAGGACTTGGGGGGCCTAGAAGACCCGCACACATAGGCAGACCGCGATTCGACCGCTTGATCCAACTGCAACTTGGTGCGAATGCCAGCGATAATGGTGGCGACCAGGACATTATCCTGGTCGGCCACAGGCTCTTGGTCCTCAGTCCCCATGTCACCACCCGTTTCCTCATCAGACAAGTCCCCCGGGGTCCCTGAGACCCTAGAAGCCACCTCCGGCTCAGAATCTTCCCCCGAGGATAAAGGGGGGGAGGGGGCCGCTTCCTGGGGCCCGCGGAGCGGCGTCCCCACATGGAAGAAACTCAGCGAGGACATCCCGCAGCTGGGTGAGAAAAGCCCTTTTGTCAGACTGCGTGGCTGCTGAAGCCACCTCAGTAGGTTCAGCAGGGAGATCAGCCATTACAGGGATGGATGGAAGGAAGGGACGCCCCGCATACAGCCACACACCCACAGGATCCAGAGGACAGCACCCCACCGCCACCAGTACCCAGAGGGAGCCCAGCTACTTGCTGTTTCCGCTGCCCGTTAGCGCCGATCGTTCAGGAAAAGTGCCTCTGTCAGCCGCTGTTTTCTGTGAGAAGCTGCAGCCACATGTAGAATGCAGAGCATGCAGTGAAGATGGCCGCCAGGAAGCACTAAAGGGTGAAACACACCTCTCAGACAACGTGCAGTACCGAATATGGCCGCTCCGAGCGCTAGAGGGAAAGCCCCATAGACTGGATATGTCCGCGGCTACGGCAAAATGGAGGCAGTCCGCCACAAAATGGCGGCCAAAGGACCGCATTGCGATGCTGGACGAGAAGGCTGAACGAAGGTACAGCGCTGGGGAGGGGGGTGGGGGCGAGGGGTGGCAGGGGGCAAGATGAGAGGCTGATCCCCACCGGTGGCTACCCCGGACAGCTACAGGAGCAGTGGAAAAAAATTGCATTTGCGGACGTCGGGCCCTCTTCACTCCCCGTGCGGGGAGGAAGGCAGGGCGCTCACTTACCAGTCCGACGCCACGGTAGCCACCCGGATGCAGACTTTCCACCCTCGGCGGGGGGTACGCTGCAGGCCCAGAGTCACCCTGCCGAACAAATCGGGAAGGGGACCAAAATGGGGGATCTCGCCCCGGGCCACCCGCACGGAATGGGCACTATGCGGCGGGTCCCTGTGTTGGGGCCGGCTTCGCATCATGTTGGCCAGGTCGGGGAAAGTACAGAGCACCAGGACTCTCGATGCCCCGACCGGCTTCTTGATAGCAGATCATCTTGATTGCAGCAAAAAGAAAAGAAGATAAAAAAAAAGAAAATGGTCACAATAGGACCGCAGTTCCCTATAGGGAAGCCAGGTCAACTCCTTGCGAACTAGGCATTGAAACGGGAGAGCTATTCTGTGAGGGGGGTTTAATGTAGGAAGAGAGGACGGCCCCCAGGGGAGGGGCCAGCTGATTCTTTTCCCTGCCTAGTTAACTCCTGGTAGGACGAACATAAAACCCCACAAAGTCATGAAGAGCTGCGTCTGTCAGTGAACGTAGGAGAAAAAAAGTTTCTCTCCCCCTCTTCACTCAGGAGTCAGTATTATGACATTCTGTAATCCCAAAAATAAACAATGACATCATTGTAAAATGATGTAATCCGTTTTGTAAAAAATATTATATATAGTGGGCAGTGTGTCTCCTTGTTTAACTTTATTGTGGAAAATACCTTACTTACAGCGGTGCTGGGCGCTCACGTGACCCGCCGGAGCCCTTCTTCCCCGCTCCGAATGCTGCAGAGGGAGGGGCCGAGATCCACGCTGTCAGCCCCACTCTGAGTACTGCAGAGGGAGGAGAGAAGATCTCCAGCGGGTCACGTGAGCGCCCAGCAGCGCTGTAAATAAGGCATTTTGCGACAAAGTTACAAAAGGAGACACACTGCACATTATACAATCTTTTTACAAAACAGATTACATATTTTTACAAGGGCTTTAGTAGGGCTTATTTTTAGGGAAACACGGTATTGTAGAGACATACTGTATTTTATTCCCTCCCACCAGATATACTCTAACATTTCCTAGACCTTTATTGACTTAGAATCATAGTTACATAGTTAGTCAGGTTGAAAAAAAGACACAAGTCCATCCAGTTCAACAAAAACACACACACACACACATATACATATATTATATATACACATACAGAATCATAGCTGTCAACAGTATCAGTTTTTTTTTAAAAAAACAAACAAGTTCTCTGGCACATAGAGGTCCTAAATAAAAGCGCTCTTCTATATACCAACACAGATAATACTAAATACACAAGAAAGCTCAGTAAAATTACATACTTTTGATTCAAATGTCTCCTCCGCAGACTCAGCGTAACCATCTGCAATAAGTAGATCTCTTATGCTTACTTCCTCAAGATCTTCAAAGCAGCGATAGACATCAACATGCAGAATGCTATGTACCATGGAGAAGACTTTCACCACAAGTGCAGAACCATGAACTAAGGAGTTAAACTTCAAGCAGGCTTCACGACTCCACTGCTCTCCGCAGATCATTGACTTTGCAGATGGGCGCATCTTGCATATCTCGAACTCCAGGGCCTGAATTGTGGAACAGTGTGATTATAAAGCTCCCATGACAAACAAAAATGGGGTTTTTTGACTTACCGTAAAATCCCTTTCTCCGAGTTCGTCAACAGGCACAGCGACTCTTAGGACTAAGTGGGTTATACTGCCCTCTTCAGGAGTTTAATAGGCAGAACAGGCAGTACTAACAGCAAAAAGAACAGTAACAGACACAGCCCCTCCCAGGGAGCAGTCCCCACTGGCAGATAACCCCACACCCAGCTGCTGCTAGCTCAGTTCGTAACAAGCAGTGCAACATCCAGAGGGGTGGGTGCTGTGTCTGTCGACAAACTCAGAGAAAGGGATTTTACGGTAAGTCACAAAAATCCAGTTTTTTCCTTAGTTCGTCGACAGGCACATAGACTCTTAGGACTAAGTGGGATGTCCAAAAGCAGTGCCAAAAATGAGGGGTGGGTAACAGAACAGACTACCCAACCGAACCCTCAGTGAGGAACAACACGTGTCACACACGGCCGCCTGCAAAACTTTGCGGCCAAACGCAGCATCCGAGGATGCTAAAACATCAACTTTGTAAAACTTTGAGAAGGTGTGCAAGAAGGTCCAAGTAGCCGCCTTTCACACCTGAGATACAGACGTCTGATGTCGAAAAGCCCAGGAAGTGCTAATCGCCCTGGTAGAGTGAGCCGTGACCGGGAAGGGAGGCTCCAGACCCCGAACAGCATAGGCTCGGGTCACCGTCCGTCCAGTTTCTGGTCGAGACCATTCTGCAGGAAGGCCAGAACCCGAGACACAGAGAGGGAACGAGGGCTTCACCCCATGGCCTCGCACCAGGCGATGTAAGCCTTCCAGGTGCGGTGGTAAATCTTACGTAAAGTGGCCTTACGTGCCTTCAACGCGGTAGGAATCACCGAGTCCGAGACCCCCGATCCCTCAACACCTGGGATTCAATAGCCAGGCCTTTAAAGCCAGAGAGGGTAAAGCAGGGTTCAAGATAGGCCCCTGGGACAGAAGATACTCGCAAAGCGGGAGTCGCCAGGGGACGTCCACCACCATCCGTACTACATCGACGTACCAAGGACACCTTGGCCAATCTGTAGCTAACAGAATGGTCAGAATGCCCTCTGCCTCTATTCTGCGCAGAAGCAGCTTAAAAGGAGGAAAGGCATAGATGCGTCGATACCGAGCCCACGGAGCCACAAGAGCATCTGCCGCGTCCGCCAAGGGATCCCTTGTCCTGCTCACAAAAGGTCTGCACCATCCAATTGAGACGGGAAGCGAGCAGGTCCACGTCCGGGACTCCCCATCTCAGGCAAATCTAATGAAACGCATGTGGGTGTAGGGACCACTCTCCCTGGTCCAGGCACTGACAACAGAGATAGCCCGCCTGCCAATTTTCTATGCCCAGTATGTGGATGGCAGAGATTGCCGGAACGTGACTTTCTGCCCACAGCAGGATGGGGGCTACCTCCGAGGCCGCAGCCGAGCTTCTCGTCCCACCCTGGTGGTTCAAGTATGCTACGGCCGTGGCATTGTCCGACAGAATCCGGACAGGGCACCCGTGTAGCCTTGAAGTCCAATGGGAGAGGCGGCACCAAATCGCCCGCAATTCCAGGACATTGATCAGGAGAGGAGACTCCTCTAGGGACCACCGTCCCTGATCTGAAAGCCCCAGGACTCCGCCCCAGCCTAGCGTCCATCGTAATCACTGTCCAGTGAAGGGGGAGGAAGGACTTCACCGACCGAAGAGCTGGGGATCGCAGCCACCAGAGCAACGAGGCCCTCACTGGGTGATCCATCCTGATCACCCAGGGAAGATAGGGACCTGTCCCATATCAGGAGAATCTCCCACTGCAGAGCCCGGGTGTGATACTGAGCATAAGGGATGGCCTTGGAGGCCACCATTAGGCCCAGGACCCGCATGCAAAACTGAAGTGAGGCCCATTTCTGGGACAGCAAGGACCGAACCGCCGACTGAAGCGTCTGCCTCTTGGTTGGCGTAAGGAAAACCTTCGCCTGGGCAGCATCCAGGATCAGCCCCAGATACTCCAGGCGATGAGAAGGAATCAGGACCGACTTCGGGAGGTTGATCACCCATCCGAATTCCTGCAGAGTGTGCAGGGTAATCCTCACATTGTCCCTGAGCGCTGGAGCCGACTCCGCTCGCAGGAGAAGGTCGTCCAGATATGCCACCACCACGATACCCCTCTGCCTCAGCAGAGCCAGAACCAGTAAGCCAGCAGTTTGGTGAAGATCCGAGGTGCTGAGGCCAGGCCAAATGGAAGAGCTACGAACTGGTAGTGATCCTCTCCAACCGCAAAGCGCAGGAAGCGCTGGGCGCAAATGGGAACATGCAGGTACGCATCTTTGATGCCGAGGGAGGTCAGGAATTCGCCCTGGTGCAGCCTTCTCGTGCGCTGCAGCAGACGGCTCAGACTCATCCCCCGCTATCAGGAGCGTCGGGAACCTCTCCGTCCAACAGCTCGAGGGGGGTTCCCGCAACGGAGGAGTCCCCCCTCGCAGTCCGAGTCCTTCCCCGAAGAAGGGGGGGGGGGGGGGGCAAGGGGCGCTTCTTGACGTCCCTGCGGTCCAACAGTGACTCTACCCAGGAGACAAACGTCTCCAGGACCGTTCACATCGCGTCTACGGAAGTGCTGGCTGCAGGCACCGGGAGGTCCTGTGGGGAAGCACCCGCATCGGCTGCCATACTGTCACCCACCCTGGCAATGCCAACTAAATAAGGCCTATTGCCGGGAGACCACTGCACCCCCCCACCCCACAGCTGAGCAGGGCTGGGCAGAAGGGGCACCCCGAAGGGACTCACCACCCGACCTGGATAGGAGCTGCCTGCTGTTGTCCACCGCTGTTGCTGCCTTCACCAGCTCCTGCTGCCCACTGCCGCTGTGCTCAGAGCCGCTGCCAGGGAGAACTGTGCTGGGGGGGTAAACCAGCGCCAAACACCGGCCAGGACTGCCCCCAGGCCTCACATCGCCGTGTAGACACAGGGAAAATGGCTGCCCTGCACACTAGAGGCCAAACTGGGTGCGGCCAGCTACAAGAAAATGGTGGCCGGGCGCCGGCAAAATGGCCGCCGAGCGAGGTGGAGGGAGAGGCGATGGGAGTTTTGCCCCAGAGAAACATCCCTGGAAGCTCCCATGGGAGGGGGGTGCAACAGCGGGGTCCCGGAGGGATGGGGCACTAGCGAGGAAGAGGGGGAAACCACCCATCGCGCTCACCCCGGAGGGGGGGGGGCGCCAGCTCCCCCCCGGACCCACGAGGGGGAGGGGGCGTAATTACCCCATCTAGATGGGTGGTGCGGGGATCCCACCCGAGACAGCGTTCACACTCCCAGCTAGGCCAGAGGGAGCTGTCGGCCCAGGGCGCACTGCGTACGACGGCGGGCGTATAACCTGCGGGGCCACCCCGTCCGGTTCTGAGTCTGTCGCGTTCGACCCAGCGCGAAGCATCCGGTCTAGCGCGTGATGGCCGGCTGGGGGGACTACCTGGGTCCGAGACCCAGCCTGTTGCCTGGCACGGCTGCTTGACTGAAGTCTTCATCTGTGAGGCTGTCTCCTGACAGCCGAAGTGGACCAGAGAGGTACCACAGTTCCCAACAGGGAGCCTAGGGCTAACTCCTTGCACTAGGCAGAAAAAAACTGAGCTAGCAGCAGCTGGGTGTGGGGTTATCTGCCAGTGGGGACTGCCCCCTGGGAGGGGCTGTGTCTGTTACTGTTCTTTTTGCTGTTAGAACTGCCTGTTCTGCCTAGTAAACTCCTGAAGAGGGCAGTATAACCCACTTAGTCCTAAGAGTCGCTGTGCCTGTTGAACAAAGGAGAAATATATATTTTCATCAAGTCAAAATAAATGTAAACCCTAACTGAAAGATTAAAATCTGCTACAGCAATATCAAATAACTTGTTTTTGCATTTCCTTCCTTGTTTCTTGCTGCTGACCTCCTGCAGCGGCACAGAATTTCTGGAGATGGGTGTGGGGCCATTTGAAATCTTCATTAATGACCTGTATGACATGGTAATTATGCAGGACAACAACTGCATGACCAGATCATCATAACCCGATAAAAAGTGCTTGAAAAAAAATAGGATTTTTTGACTTGCCATAAAATCCATTTCTCTGAGTTCAATAACAGACAGCATTCAATTATTCATCACCATAGGGTTATATTGCCCCTACAGGAGTAGGAAACTAGGCAGAAAAAAAAGACTTGACTATGCCTATGGGCAGTCCTAGGTGATATACACCACCCTCTCTGGTATAGGTCTTCAGTTTAGTAACAAGCAGTATCAGAAGTATCAAAACTCATAAGAGGGGTGGGTGCTGTGTCTGTCAATGAACAAAAAAAGGGATTTTATTAAAACTTAACGTAAAATCCTTTTCTCTGAGTTCACTGACAGACGCAGCTCTTCATTGACATGAGGGTTATATGCAGATCCTATTAGGAGTTAACTAGGCAAAGCAAGCTGGCACCTCCCAGGGGGCTGTCCTCTCTTTCCCATATAATCCCCCTACTCTGCTCAGTACATCAGTTTGTAACAAGCCGTACTGAAAAAACGCAGAGGGGTGGGTGCTGCGTCTGTCAGTGAACTCGGAGAAAAGGATTTTATGGTAAGTTTTAATAAAATCCCTTTTTCTCCTATGTTCACTGACAGACGCAGCTCTTCATTGACATGTGGGGAGGTCCCAAAGCTGTGTCAGTAAAGAGGAGTGGGTTAACAAAGACAACTATACCCAACAGAACCTCTGAAGAGGCACCAGACGTGCCTGCACTGCCGCCTGTAAAACTTTACGGCCAAAAGCAGCATCCGAAGATGCGGACACATCAACTTTATAAAATTTTGTAATCTTGTTGCCCGGCGCACCCCAAGAGGGGAAATCACTCACCACTCCAGCCGGACGTAGCGGGTCGCCACCCGTTGCAGACTTCAGCCTCTGGACAGGAAAGCACGTCCTGACACTGGGCGTAAGTAGGGGTCTGCCACTGGCCGCCCGCACGGAACGGGCACGATGCGGTGGGTCCCGCCTAAGCATAGGACTGGCTCACATCGGTTGGCCGCGCTGGGGAAAGCATAGGATTCTAGATATCCTTATTGCCCCAGCCGGCTTCTTGAGAGCAGTCTTCATCAGAAGGCTTGAGAAAAACAAAGTGCGGAAATAAAAATCTGATCCGCAGGTCCCATAAGGGAGCCAGGTCAACTCCTTGCACTAGGGCATGTTAAAACTGATGTACTGAGCAGAGTAGGGGGATTATATGGGAAAGAGGACAGCCCCCTGGGAGTGGCCAGCTTGCTTTCTTTCTTTGCCTAGTTAACTCCTAATAGGATCTGCATATAACCCACATGTCAATGAAGAGCTGAGTCTGTCAGTGAACGTAGGAGAAAATCCTATTTTCTCATTCGTTCATTGACAGACACAGCATTCCATTATTCATTACCATAGGGACGTCCCAAAGCAGTGCCAAACATGGGGGGGTGGGGGTAACGAAAAAATTCCAAGGCTAACACAAGAGCCAACCAGTTAACAGGAGCTTAACACAGAACAACTGGAGTCCAACCTTAATAATTCACCCTCAAGAGGGGAGAACACCCTAAAAGTAGTCTGCAAACACTTGCGGATAAAAGAAACACCCGCAGATGTCAGCACATCCACTTTGTTGAATGTTGTGAAAGTTTACACTAACAACCAGGTGGCTGCCCAACAAAGTGGTGCTCCTGACTCCTGATGACAGGAGGCCCAGAAGCACTAGGACCAAAGTAGAGTGCATCGTAACAGAAAAGGAGGAACCCAACCCGACAGTACCGGCCAGAGTCATCAGTCTGATCTGTCTGGAAATATTACATTTTAAATATTAAATTAAATACCAATTAATAAAAAACGGGGGAGATGAATTGTGACTCGCATGTAAATTCCATATTCCACTTTTAGGACTGGGATAACTTTAGAGCAATTTTTTCCTTGGGCGCTTATGCTTGTTGAAAGCAGCAGGCATCGCGACAGGTCTAACATTTAATTTCTGTGCTCCATAGCGCTAAGGTGTGCTGGATACATTGGGTGTGGACGGTTTTCAGCCATATTGCACATGCTAAGTAATGGCGATGCTTTTGGAGGACATGAACCCTGGGTGCCTCCCCATAACATTACCCAACTTTGTGAGTCCTCAGTTTTTTCCTAATGCTGTAAGTTGACAGTACAGTACACAGGCTGAGTATTCATAGACACGGGACATCCCCAATCAATAAATGAGAAGGGTGGGCAACAACTAGATGAACAGCATTACCTCCCATTGCTCATCTTCCTACTTGTCACCCCTACTCTGACCACTAGTTTGGTCAATAGTTACCCCTTATACCACCTTCCCACTTCCTAAATCCTCTACCACTCCTCTTCCGCACCTGCCCCTTTCCCTTAAAAAAAAAAAAAGTCTTAGTCTGTTGTGTAAAGTATATTACAGCAAGCTGGTTTCCATGAGGTTTACATTCTGCCTTGTTTGCTCCTCAACCTCTGCTATTAAACCTAGGCTGAAGGATGCCTTTTCTTTAACGCAACTATTTGTTATACATATTTTTGTTTTCATGCATGCATAAATTATCACATTTATGTTGATTCTGATGTTTTTCTGTATGCAAGTTTCTGAACATTTCATTAAAAAAAAAATTGTTAACATAAAACTTGACCTGAAAAGGAAGCTCCAGAAGATGGCTGGGGATTTTCCTCAAAGAGCTCAATTCAACTTTCGACTGATTGCCATAGTCAACAAAAAACACCTAGTGGAAAATGAACCAAAATTACCCAAAAGGTACATTAAATAAAAAGGTAGCGAATATTACCAAAAAGTCAAAGTTTAAAAACACTTGGTATGTGAGAACCTTCTTGGAAACTGAAAAGAAAGAATATGAAAAATAAAGCAACCATATTATATTCTGATGAACAGTTATTCAATATATTCTGAGGAAGGGGTACAGAACACAAAACATGTAAAATAGAGGCAGATGACCCTTCAGACAAAGCCAATAGTGGGTCTTTTTCAAAGTATCTTATATACAGGCTTTCAATACTCAATTCAGGCCATCTAGAAGAGGGTAGAGTGCTCCTTTGACATTGGAACTATAACTGGCACGATACTGAGATATGCTGAACCCCGCTATGTAAATGCAATATTGCTTGTTTTAACTTGCCGTACTAAGGAATGGTCTTTCAGTGCGTTTTGGCTTTTATTTATTGTTTAATCTTATTCTCAGAAATGCAAAGCTGCTAGGATTGATACGAGGACGAGTTCTGACAATTCTTGGCGAGCACATTAATTTTTACTACTTTACAAAACTCCAAGGTGGTAGGGGATCCTATGCAACAGAAGATTTTTTTTTACCTTAATGCTTAGAATGCATTAAAGTAGAAGTCCAGCCTAACACTAAAAACGCTACATCTATAGACATCCACAATCTTAACACTAACCTATCTAACCCTGTAAAGAAGAAATCACTATACATACCTTTTTTGAAGCAGCTCCGGTCTCCAGTGGCGGAAGCTCTGCAGAGGACACAGCTGACAACAGCTGTGAAATGAGTGGGGAGTGACGACACCCATCGACTTACTACTTATAGGGCTGTGTCCTGTGCACCTTCCTCCACAGCGAAGCCGCCGCTGACAGCTCGGCGTGGGATCGAGAGGGTTTCAGAAAAGCTATGTTTGCCGATTTTACAGGAGACGTCTCGAAGGCGGTGACCTCTGGCCTCGACGAAGTTTTTTCCATACATATCACTAAAGAAGAAATGTCCCAATCTATCCAATCACAATTCTAACACCTACAGATATCTACATCGCAAAAATCA
>BLSH010468313.1:445390-459257 GCA_018402905.1 Glandirana rugosa | reverse complement strand
TAAAAACCCCAGAAATGAATTCTCACCATCCGTAAACGCGACCACTTTTGCGCAAACCAATCAATAAACGCCGATTGCGATTTTTTTTATCGCAAATATGAGGAAGAATATAAATCGGCCAAAAACGGTGAAAAAAAATGTTTTTTTATATTTTTTTTTTGGATTTGTATTCTAGCAAAAAGTAAGAAATTTGGGTTTTTTTGCAAAATTGTCGCTCTTCTTTTGTTTATAGCGGCGATCAGAAATGACGCAGAGGTGATCAAATACCACCAAAAGAAAGCTCTATTTGTGGGAAAAAAAGGACGCAAATTTCGTTTGGGTACAATGTCGCACGACCGCGCAATTTTCAGTTAAAGCGACGCAGTGCCGAATCGCAAAAAGGGCTCCGGTCGTAAAGCTGGAAATCCTTCCGGGGCTGAAGTGGTTAAGGCGTTTGTTAACCAAAAAAAAAAAAAAAAAAAAAAAAAAAAAAAAAAAAAAAAAATGGTGCTCCTGTCTCTTCAATGTGCAATTAGCAGCGTGGCGCTTTTGTTTTTAAAAAATATCCCTCTGTATCCCCTAAAATACCGGTTTGATAATGCTAAGTCATGACTTCCCCCTGTGGGCTGACTCCCCTTATATTAGCTGATCCTGAGAGCCCCGTGGTCTGTGCAGTCTGTCACTAGCAGCTCTCCTATGCCTGTCTTCAGCTTCACCTCCTCCCTCTCCTTGTCAGTACTTAGAGTCTCTTCTCTGCTCTCATAATTAAATTTAAAGGCTCCTATCTCCCTCTGTATTAGAACAAGAAGTTACCCTGTGCCCCAGTTATAGCATAAATATTCTTATCTGTATAGATAACACACCGGCTTCCTATACACAGGGCTTGCTCTCCTCTCCAGCTGACACCAGCAGCATTGCTTAGCCCCACCCTTGGGAATTCTTGGCTGAGCAGAGGAGAGAGAAAAACTACAACTGATCCTAGGAAGCCTGTGTGTGATATATATATATATATATATATATATATATATATATATATATATATATATATATATGTTATAGCACAGGGGAACTTCTTGTTCTTATACAGAGGGAATGGGAGCATTTTGTACAAGTGGCTTAAACGCTTTTTAAGTAAAAAAAACGTTTTCCATAACTGGTTATTGGAAAATATTTTCCTGGATTTAAACATTTACACAAATATTCAATTCAGGATCATGGCTACAACAGCCAGACATTTCATTTTAAGGTCACATAAACATCGGCACATTAGTGGCATACAATGTAAAATTCTGGCTTTTTCTAGGAATGGGAACCCCAGGTGCAGCGTACAGGTGGCCAAAAAAATGATATGCGTAAAACCACAAAAAAGTCTGGGTCCAGGGATTTTGTCTATACGCTATACACATTTGTACAGGAAAACTGGAGTATACCTGCATACAACCATTCATATGAATGGGCTGCAGTACTCCAAGGACTTCCATGGCACTTCCGCTAATACGTCAACGTGTATAAACTATAATGAAGATGGCACGTTAAGATACATATTTGGCCACTTACTTGAAAGACACAGGTGTGATTTAAAGAATTTTCACCTTTTTGCAACATGTTATACCCAGTATTTATGGTGTAACATGTTACTTTGGAGCAGTCCCACACACCCCACCCCCTCAGAACGAGGGGGCAGGGGTTCCTGTCCCATTTAAAAAAAAGGAGCAGCTGTGCAAGGCTTCTGTGAATGAAAGTACTACAATCCTGTCTTGCACCGCAGCAGACAGCTTGTAGTTGGCCCCTCAGGAATCACAAAGCGAATCTGATCATCAAATAACAGTAGCTGTAAAGTTTTATAGTACTGACCACAACTAAAGTGTGGAGCCTTGTCCCCCCAGCTAATGCTGAGAACCAAATACAGGTAAAACACTGTCCCTAGTTTAAATGGAAAACTGCAACCAACTGTGGTGAGGAAGACAGCGAAGATCCAAGAACCACCTTATCATGGTGGAGAACGCCGTGAAAGAAAGAACCGCCATTACCTAAACCCCACAAGTAATTTCAACAAGAAGATATCCTTCCCCATCAAAAGCACCAAAGGAAGGTCTCAAATAGTTTCTAAAATAACTAAAGAAACCAGGAGTTCCCACTAGGTCAAGGGCGGTTTTACCAGAGGAGCAATACCCGTGACACGTTGTATAAAGACAAGAGGCAATCGTCCTTTGAAAGAAAACAGCTAAAGCTGAAACTGACACTTGATCTTGAACTCATAAGTAAAAACAAAATACAGCCCACTACCTACTTTAACCACTTCACTACAGGACACTTTTACCCCCCTTCGTGCCAAGGCCAATTTTCAGCTTTCAGTGCTCTCACACTTTGAATGACAATTACTCAGTAATGCAACACTGTACCCAAACAAAATGTTTATATTTTTTTTTTTATAGACAGATACGATCACCACTGGGATTTTTATGGCGCAAAAAGCCCAAACATTTTGAGAAAATTTTGAGGGAAAAAAAAAAGATTTTTTTTTTTCATAAAGTTAGGCAAAAAATGTATACTACTTCATTTCTTTGGTAAAAGTAACCCAAATCCGTGTATATTAGTCTGTGTAAAAGCTCTAGAATCTACAAGCTATGGTATCATTGAAAATTGATCAATCATGATGCACTGTCTGCCTCATTTCTTGAGGCCCTTACATGCCAGTAAAGTACGAATACCCCCCAATTGACTTTTTGGAAAGTAGACAGTCCAAGGTATGTAGTAAAAAACATGGTGAGTTATTTTTTAAAGTTGTAAGTTTTTTGTACAATTCTGTGTAAAATGAAGATATTTTTTTTTTTTCACAAAATTGTCATATTAAACTATTTCGAACACATGGCATAAGCAAACGTACAATTACACCCCAAAATACATTCTGCTACTTCTCTCGAGTACGGGGATACCACGTGTGAGACTTTTCCACAGCCTGGCCAAATAGAGAGGCCCAACATCAAAGCGCATTCAGGCATTCTAGGGTCAAACTACACATTTAATTTCCTGACAACCTATCACATTTTTGAAGGCCCTAGAGAACCAGGACATTGGAAACCCCCACAAAATTACCCCATTTTGGAAGAAGCAAACATGTATTTTCTATGAGAGGTAATGAGTCTTTTGAACAGGTCATTGTTTTTTACAGGATTTTGGAAAAAGTGAAAAGATAATTAAAAGTATTCTTTTTTTTATTTCACACAAAGTTGTCAAAGTAAAAGATATTTCTAATATATAGCATGGACATACTTTGAATGAAACCCCAAAATACATTCTGCTACTCCTCCAGATTATGGGGATACCACCTGTGTACGACCTTTTTTCAATGTCTGAACAGATTATGTACCCAACATTGCAACCTGTGCAACACTAAAATCAACCACTGTACAGAAAAACGTGTAAATGTACTGTAATGGTCACCTCTATAAAAGAGTAGTCCGTGAACAAAGCATAGTGTAGCTTCACCTACAGCAGTTCTTGTTCTTAAAAGCTAAGTAAGACTAACCTACCTGGCTGCCCCCCACAGCAAAATGCTATGTTAACTGGCCAGGATTTATAGGAGGCTGAACAATGTGTAAACAAAAGATGAACTGTGGTTTGAAGAGAGCATTGGTCCAGGAAGCAGGCAGAGACATAGTAAGCAATGGCCAAAGAAAACATCTTGGCAGCAGGCAGGAATATGGTCCATACACATGCCACGGTCAGTACAGGCAGCAGGCAGAAATTCAGGCAGGAACATAGTCCATAAACAGTCCAGGGTCAGTACAGGTAGCAGGCAGAGATATGGTCAGCACAGCCAAAGTATTGGTCCAGGCAGCAGGCAGGAACATGGTTCAATTTAAGTCCTGGGTCATTACAGACAGCAGGCAGAGATGTGGTAAGTACAGCCAAGCATTGGTCCAAGTAGCAGGCAGTAACATCAGGCTTAGGGCCTCGGTCAGGAAAGAATGGGCACCGGGGTAGAGGCTAATTCCCACCCAAATAAAAAGGTAGTAATTGCTGCATTGGGTAAATAAACCAATACATGACAGCAGCCAGCACAATATTGCTTGAACGTCCACAATATAAATAAATAGCAGAAGGTGGTGCAGCGCTATAGTTCTATATCAGGGGACAAACAATCCAAATCACTATACGATTCCTCTGTGAAGTGAAGATCTAAAGATGAAGAATCCGCCACCTTCACCCTCACACACTGCCTCTTGCCGACACCTATTGACCCCCACAACAGAGGTCTAACCAGCCTTCCAGATAGTAACCAGGCACCAGGAAACCGGATCAAGCAAGTATTTATACTCCAGTGAGGAGTTGTTGCTGCAGTAATGTTCCGCTCATTACAGAGCCAAGGCTAATTCATCTTCCATATAGCCACCATGTAAAAACAAGGGGACAGCCTCATGATGCAGTAAATCGCAACATGTTTATTAGGTAATACAGTCACGTCCAAGTTGTACGTGAGCAGCCTAGGACGCGACGCAAGAGCCTGGACGGAGACGTGGTGGACATCCTTGCACACGGCTCATCTTTTACAACTTTGACGTGAGTGTATCCACTTTTTTACCTGATAAATGTGTTGTGTTTTAGTGCACCATGAGGATGTCCCCTTGTTTTACATGGTGGCTATATGGAAGATGAATTAGCCTTGGTTCTGTAATGAGCGGAACATTACTGCAGCAACTCTCCAGACCATGGGAATGACAAAACTCGAAGAAAATCAAAAACAATTTTTCTCTCCTCATAAAACTATTCTGAAGCCCCTCACATATGCAAGACCCCTGTGTCATCTTGAATCCCACTACTACAATAGCAGGCAACCTGGTCGGTTAACAGGCCGAGGTGAGTGCAGGTAGAAAAGAGAAACATGGCTGATAAACAATCCAGATTGAAGGCAAAGTCGATAAACAGGCTAGAGTCATTTAAGGTGGAAAGCAGAGGCATGGTCAGTTGAGGCAGCAGGCAAACTATCAGCACAGATATTAGAAACTGACACATTGCAGGCTGTTAGAAAAGGGGCTAATATTTTAGTGACGTGTGAGAAAATCAGAAGCTGTGTCCAATGCATAGGACCGGTTCAGAGGGACATTGGGGACAATGAAAACTGGTGTCTCCAACTCCTTCTGCTGCATACCCAACATTTTTTTTTTTTTTAACGTCTTCGGTCTGCCTCTGTTGGTGGACTGTTCTCAGGTAGATGGCGTTCATGAAGTATGCTCACAGAATCAGCGAATGTTTTCTGGGTGGGGATCATTACTGGAAGAGAAGGGAAGTGACAATTTCTTCTATAAAATTTGAATAAGGCGGTGGGGTCTTTTTCGTGGATTTGTGATAGGTGAGATATTATAAATGACCAAATGAATAAGGACAATAGCAACTTTTTTTTGTATCAAAAACGGGAGGTTCTTGTTGCTAAATAGGGCTGTAGCATCTGATAGTTGAAACCCCTCCTCCTCTCATATAGAGAGATTATAATTTTGGATGCAATCAGGTTTTTGGATGGGACCGTGTCTTCTGGGAATATCCACCGATGGTGGACAGGATGTACCATTCATCATTCCTCAGGCTCGCTGATTTCCCCCCTAAACTTTGCAAGAAGCCTTTAGTGTTTGTTTGGGTGGTACTGCAGACCAAGGTTTTCTGGAGGTACAGGTTGCAGAAAAAAGGTGGTCTTGCGAGTGCTGCTGTATGTGTGAATACACGCAACAGCAGGACTCGGGAGCGCACCCGCACGGGTGACAACCAGGGAAAGCAGTTCCCTGATGGATTACTCGATGGAGGAGGAGCCAAGATCGTCGCCGAGGGACCCCAGAAGAGGAGGTTTGGGGCCACTTTGTGCAAATCCGCTGCACAAAGGAGGCAAGTATAACGTTTGTTATTTTAAGGAAAGAAAACGGGAAAAAGTATGACTAGAAAGCGTTCTCTCAGACCCTTAGCTTATTTTACAAAATCTGTGGCTTTAGTCTTCAAGTGGATCTAGAACTTCTATGAAGTAATGTATGATCTGCATAGCATTATTGATGTTTTAGGCCCCTTTCACACGGACTTCTCCATTTGTAGACTCCGCTTTGCTCAGTAGGTATCAATCCGCTGATCCCTGCTGAGCAGGCGGATGACAGATCCGTCTCCACTCAATGTGCGGAGACAGATCTGTCAGAGCCCGGCTCTGCTCTATGGAGATCGATGAAGACGAATACGCCTCTCTTTTGATTCAATCCGCTGTGATTCTCCAGACGGGTGGAAAAAAGGGATTTTGTTAAAACTTACCATAAAATCCTTTTCTCCGATTTCACTGACAGACGCAGCTCTTCATGACATGTGTGGATTATGCTTGTCCCACTAGGAGTTAACTAGGTAGGGAAAAGAACAGCTGGCCCCTCCCATGGGGCCGTCCTCTCTTCCCACATAAACCCTCCACATAGCCTAGCTCAGCAGTTCTTATACAAGCCGTACCGAAAACAGAGCACAGAGGGGTGGGTGCTGCGTCTGTCAGTGAACTCGGAGAAAAGGATTTTACGGTAAGTTTTAATACAATCCCTTTTTCTCCTACGTTCACTGACAGACGCAGCTTCTTCATGACATGTGGGGATGTCCCAAAGCTGTGTCAAAAAGAGGGGTGGGTAAATGACAACTGTACCCAACAGAACCTCTAAGGAGGCGCCAGACGCGCCTACACGGCCTCATGCAAAACTTTGCGGCCAAAGGCAGCATCCGAAGATGCAAACACATCAATCTTATAAAACTTAGTGAAAGTGTGTACCGAGGCCCAAGTAGCCGCCTTGCACACCTGTGACACCGAGGCCTGGTGTCTGAAAGCCCAGGAAGTGCTAACAGCCTGGGTAGAATGAGCCTTGACTGGAAAAGGGGGAACCTTGCCCCGAACAGAATATGCATGGGTCACGGTCTGTCTAATCCTACGGGAGACAGTAGCCGACGAGGCCACCAAACCTTTGTGCGGACCATCAGTCAGTACAAAGAATCAGACTTCCGAAAAGAAGCTGTAGCAGCTAAGTACACTCGTAAGGCCCTCACTACGTCCAAGGCATGCAACTCAAATGCTTTTGGGTGCGATGGACGTGGGCACAGTGAAGGAAGAACAATATCTTCGTTAATATGGAAAGAAGAAACCACCTTCGGAAGGGAAGGAGAGGGTCGCAAGACCGCCTTGTCCTTGTGCAGGACCAGGTAGGGAGACTTGCACGATAGTGCTGCCAACTCAGACACCCATCTGGCGGAAGTGATGGCTACCAAAAAAGCCACCTTCTGCGACAGCAGATGTAAGGAAATCTCCCTGATATTTTCATAGGACGGTTTCTGAAGTACAGAAAGCACCAAATTCAGATCCCACGGGGCCATCGGGGCCTTCACCCGAGGCGCCACATGTCGCACACCTTGTACAAAGGTACGAATCAACGAGTGCGAAACCAAAGGTCTCTGGAAAAGAATCGCCAGGGCCGATATCTGGCCCTTGAGAGTACTCAAAGCCAGTTTTTTGTCCAGGCCTTGCTGCAAAAAAGTCAGGACCCTGGACACCACATAAGAGCGAGGGTTATGACCCTCCATCTTGCACCAAGCTATATAAGCCTTCCAGGTGCGGTGGTAAATCTTACGAGAAGTACACTTGCAAGCCTTCATCAAGGTAGGGATCAGGGAGTCAGCAACTCCAGTCTCTTAGCACCTGGGACTCAATAGCCAGGCCGTCAAAGCCAGCGAGGGTAAAGCAGAGTGCAAGAAGGGTCCGAGACAGTAAATCGTCTCGCAGAGGGAGCCGCCAGGGAGCGTCTGCCACCATTTGCACAACGACGGCGTACCAAGTTCGCCGAGGCCAATCTGGAGCCACCAGGATTATTAGTAGTCCCTCAGCCACTATCCTGCGTATCAATCGCGGTAGAAGATTTATCAGAGGGAAGGCATATAGGGAAGTCGATAACGGCCCCAGGGGGACACCAGAGCGTCCGTGGCCTCCGCCAACGGATACTTTGTTATGGACACAAAGGTCTCCACCTTGTGATTGAACCGAGACGCCATGAGATCCACGTCAGGCGTCCCCCATCTGCGGCAAATCTGGGTGAATACCTCCGGATGGAGACCACTCTCCCTGGTCCAGCGTCTGGCGACTGAGAAAGTCCGCCTGCCAGTTTTCCACACCTAGAATGTAAATGGCGGAGATTGCCGGAACGTGACGTTCTGCCCAGCGCAGTATCAGAGCTGCCTCCGCTGCTGGACTCCTCGTGCCACCCTGATGGTTCACATATGCCACTGCCGTGGCATTGTCCAACTGAATCCGAATCGGACGACCCTGAAACCTCACTGTCCAGTGAGATAGGCACAATCTGATTGCTCTCAGTTCCAGCACATTGATGGAGAGGCGAGCCTCCTGTGCCGACCAACGGCCCTGGGCAGACAGCTGTCCCAGGATCCCGCCCCGGCCTGAAAGACTGGCATCCGTGGTGATGATCACCCACTGAAGGGGCAGGAACGACTTCCCCTGAATCAACGCCGAGTCCCGAAGCCACCAGGTCAGAGACGCCCTGGTCTGGGAGCTCAGACGGATCAGAAGATCCAAGGACCGAGGGGACCTGTCCCATTGAGCTAGGATTGCTCGCTGAAGAAGACGAGTGTGACTCTGGGCGTACGGTATCGCCTCGAAAGTCGAGACCATGAGCCCCAGCACCCGCATACAGAATCGTAATGAAGACTGTCGGTGCGACAGGATGGTTCGCACTGCCAACTGCAGTGACAGCAACTTGGCTGAAGGAAGGAACACTTTTGCTTGCTCTGTGTCCAGAATCAAGCCCAGATACTCCAGGAGACGGGACGGAGACACCATTGACTTCCGCAGGTTGAGCAACCAGCCGAAGTCCTGCAGCAAGGTCATTGTGATTCTCACATTCTCCTCCAGAGATGAGAGAGACTCCGCTCGCAAGAGCAGGTCGTCTAGGTAGGCTACAACCGCAATGCCTCTCTGTCGTAGCAACGCAAAGACCGGAGCTACCAGTTTTGTGAAAACACGAGGGGCTGAGGCCAGACCGAAAGGGAGTGCCACAAATTGATAATGGAGGTCTCCCACTGCAAAGCAAAGGAAGCGATGATGCCGTGGACAAATAGGTACATGGAGGTACGCATCCCTGATGTCCAGAGACGGCAGAAATTCCCCCTGATTGAGAGCGGCCACAACCGAGCGGATAGATTCCTTTCGAAATTTCCGCGCCTTCACATACCAGTTCAGGGCCTTCAGGCCCAATACTGGCCGGACCCCCCCCTTTTTTTGGGGACCACGAAAAGGTTTGAGTAAAAACCTCGAAACCTCTCCGCTGGAGGCACTGGCACGATCACCCCTTGGTCCGAGAGTGCTTGTACAGCCCCAAAGAGGGCCTCCCGGCGTGTCTGCGGGAGCCCTAAGTTCGATGGGAAGAACCTGTCTGGGGGTAGAGTGCTGAACTCTATCCTGTACCCGGTGGACACCACTTCCCGGACCCAACGGTCGGGAATGTGAGCAAGTCACCGGTCTGCGAACCCCAGAAGACGTCCCCCCACTTGAAGCCCAGGTGGAGGCAACCCATCAGGCTGAGGACTTGTCTTCCGCCTTTTCGGTTTTGTGCTGCCACTGCCGTTTTCCGGCCCCTGCAGCGACCTTACCGGGAAGGGTCCCTTTACCTGCTGCACTCGGGGCGCGAAAAAACCTCTTCTGACCCGAGGTAGGGGGCCCCTGTCTACGGCGAAACTCACGCCTCCGGGGCTCCGGGAGGAAAGCGCTCTGACCTCCTGTGAAATCCTTAATGATCTCATTCAGCCGTGGACCGAATAGACGTCCACCCCAAAAGGGAAGGTCTGCGAGATCTTTCTTGGAAGCATGGTCACCGGACCAAGAACGCAACCAGAGTACCCGTCTGAGGATAACGGCAAACACCGCTATTCTGGATAACATAGGCAGTAAATCAATGGCCGCATCACAAAGGTACTTGAAACCCTGGTGCAAAAAATCAGCTCTCTGCGGCGCATCCATCAGGCGGCCGCAGTCCAGATCATTCTGAAGCTCTGCCATTCGTTCAGACAGATACTGCGCCACCATGGCGGACACCAGGGCTGGCCGCAGAGCCTGCCACCATGAAGAGCGACTTTAACAGTGCCTCTGTCTGTCAGCGGGGGTCCTTGAAGGAAGGAGCTCCTTCCAGAGGAATGGTTGTCGCCTTATGAGGCGAGCTATCGGCGGGTCCACCACAGTTGACTCCCATTTTTTCAAAAAGCTTTCCACAAAGGGATAGCGAGCAGCGAACCGTTTGGACAGCGAAAGAATGCTGTGGACGCTGCCATACACGATAAATAAAATGATCAAAAGATTGATCATAGGGGTAAGCCTTCGGGGCCCTAGGGGGCCTGGAGGACCCACACACATACGCAGAGGTCTGCAATTCGCTATCCTGGCTCAATCGCAACGATGTGCGAATTCCAGCGATAATGGCGGAAACCACCACTTTTTCACGTGCAGCCGTCGCCCCCTGATCCTCTTCTCAGTTCACCATCAGATAGGTCCACTGGGGTCTCTGTGACCCCAGAGGCCACTTCTGGATCAGAATCCTCCCCTGAAGAACAAGGGGGAGGACGACACTTCTTGGGGGCCTGGTGGGCGACATCCGCCCGGGAGAGAAATTCACTAAAGACTGCCCGCAGCTGGTCCAAAAAAGCCCCTTGCGCATATTGTGCCGCCGCTGATTTCTCCTCAGCAGGTTCAACAGTATAGTCTGCCATCGTTCTTCCCCTTAAATCACTCTTAGAACACACCTGTGAATACCAAAACTTGAGGCACCCCCACAGAGCCGCACACCACCGCCCCACAACGCACCAGGGAACCCAGGAGGACTGCACCAGCCGCCACCAGCACCCACAGGAGAGCCCAGCTATACTTGCTGTTTGCTGCCTGTAACCCGTGAGTATCGTCAGAAGAGCCGCGCCGTCAGGAGCACACACCGTTCCAAGGAGAAAGCAAAACTTTTTAAACACGTTTTTGCAGTAGCAGGGGACCAAGATGGCCACCGATGAACACTAGGAGACAAATCCACCAGCAGGGAACGTGCAGTACCGCAAATGGCCCGCCTGAGTGCTAGAGGGAAAGCTCCATAGGCCCAGCATGTCCGCGGCTACAGCAAAATGGCGGCGGTCCACCGCAAAATGGGGGCCGATCGCACGGACAACGCGTGCCAACGATCGGGTGCACTGTGGGGGGGATGGGGAGGGGCCCACGCGCCCCTGGCAGCGGCTACCCAGAATTTTTTTTTTTTTTTTAAAACGTCGGTCCCCCTTCCGCACCTGAAAAGGGGGGGGGGAGGGAAGGAACTCTCACTCACCACTCCTGACGAGCGCCGTGGGTAGCCACCCATTCACAGCCCTTCCGCCCCTGCTTGGACGGTCGCTGCTGGCCAGAATTCGCCCTACCCGAATAGCAATCCGGGATTGGGCTCAGATGGGGTTCACCCCAGGCCGCCCGCAGGGAACAGGCACGATGCCGCGGGTCCCCATACCGCGGGACTGGCCGGGGAAGGTTCAGAGTCCGTGCGACTCTCTATGCCCCAGCCGGCTTCTTGATAGCAGATCAATTGCTTGATAGAAGTAGTAAAAATAGAAATAAAAAGAAGAAGAAAAAAAAAGACGGTCATAATCAAGACCACAATTCCCCTAAAGGGAAGCCAGGTCAACTCCTTGCAAACTAGGCATTGAAACTGCTGAGCTAGGCTATGTGGGAAGAGAGGATGGCCCCATGGGAGGGGCCAGCTGTTCTTTTCCCTGCCTAGTTAACTCCTAGTGGGACAAGCATAAACCCCACATGTCATGAAGAGCTGCGTCTGTCAGTGAACGTAGGAGAAATAGGGTTTACATCCCCCTGGATTTAACGGGCAGGATCAGATCAGAGAGCAGCGGATGTCAGCGGACATGTCCCCGCTGACATCCACCGTTCCATAGGGCTACATGGAGCGTCTGTTCAGGTCCGCCTGAACGGAATGCCCATGTGAAAAGGGCCTTACTTCTTACCATCTTATTGCTGTTTATGAATCTACTATTTGTACTGATAAACAAAAACAGTTAAAGGGAAAAAAAAAAAAAACACAAACTCCTTTCTCCCCATGATCTTGGTCTTTATAAAAGAGGATTAGTGTAATGTCATACAGGACATGTGCGAGACAGGGAGCATGTCGTTATGTCTTCCATCGCATGTATGGGACAACAATTTTAAAAATGGCAGCGCTAGAGAAGGGACAATGGCTGCACAGAGGTAGCCTGAAAAGGGATCCAAACGAAAGTCAGCGTTGAAATAGGTTAAACACTGGCAATAAATGGGGTCATGGTGTTAAACAGAAGGTTTATGATTCCAAAAACTGCTGTCTACATGGGGAAAGAATTTGATCACCTATGGAAGTATTGCAAATGTACTAGATACACACCAAGATACTTCTATCCCATCAACAGATTTCATTGTTAAGTGGGCCACCAGAATAAGAATCAGGAGGGTTCAGGCATGCTACTATTAAAGAGTTATCCAAAAAGACACCTTTCCAGGAAACGCAAGTAAAGGATATTAAAGGCTAGGATTTTAGGTTTTAAAAAAATATCAAAATGTTATACTTACCTGCTCAGTGCAGTGGTTTGCACAGAGCAGTCCCGATCCTCCTCTTCTTGGGTCCCCCGCCAGTGCATCTGGCCCTCCTTCCTGCCGAGCACCCCCAGAGCAAGCAGCTTGCGATGGGGGCACCCAAGCAGGCTAGCTTCTGAGCTGCGTGTCCATTTACACACAGAGCCGGGACTCAACCCTGTCCCTTCTCTCTTCACTGCCTGTGATTGACAGCTGTGGAAGCCAATGGCTACCACTGCTGGCTCAGCCAATGAGGAGGGAAAGTCTCTGGAGAGACAAGGCTCTTGAGCGCATTGCTGGATCGCGATGGGGCTTAGGTAAGTATTATGGGGGCTGCTACACACAGGTGGTCTTGTAACTGCATGCATAGAATGCATGAGGGTAAAAAAACTGGACCCTTTACAACTTGGGACTTTTTTGTAAACAAATCACTTATGCCCCAAGCACTTAGCCACAGTTTCCAGTGCAAATAGACAGACATAGTATGCGTGACATTAACTCAGACTACCAAAAGTCAAGCATATGTTTAACCACTTCAATACTATGCACTTAGAACACTTTACTACCAGACCAATTTTCAGTGCTGTTGCGCTTTGAATGACAATTGCGCGGTCGTGCGACGCTGTACCCAAACAAAGTTATCATTTTGTTCCCACAAATAGAGCTTTCTTTTGGTGGTATTTGATCACCCCTGCGGTTTTTATTTTTTGCGCTACAAATAAAAAAAGACCGAAAATTTTGAAAAAAAAAAAAATTCTCTATTTTTGTCACAAAACTTTGTAAATAAGTAAATTTTCTCCATCACTGGTGGGCACTGATGAGGCTACACTGACAGGCACTGATGTGGCAGTACTGATTGGCACTGATGAGGCGGCACTGATGAGGTGGCACTGATGATGAGGCACTTATATGCAGCGATGATGAGCACTGTTAGGCGGCACTGATAAGCAGCATTGACGGGTACTGAGAGGTGGCACTGATATACAGCACTGATATGCAGCAATGACAGACACTGCTAAGCAGCACTGATGGGCACTAATGGACAGCACTGATTGGCACTCATAGGCGGCACTGGGCACTAATAGGTGGCACTGATACACACTGATAGGGGCACTGGTGGGCATATACATTAATAGGGGCTCATTCCCTGGTGGTCTAGGGTGGCATCTGAAGGTGGCACTGAGTGAAGGTGGACCTGGGAGTAGTCACGGTTAGTCATGACGGTGTAGTCACGGACAGTCACAT
>BLSH010468313.1:425181-442625 GCA_018402905.1 Glandirana rugosa | reverse complement strand
GGGGGGGGGGGGGGGGGGGCTGTGATCGCAGGTTTCCTGTATATGGAAGCAGTAATCACTCCCCTCCCCCTGCCAGCACAGCCTCCATACGGTTAGAACCCACTGAGGGTACAGCTAACCCCTTCACCCCTGCAGGTTAACCCCTTCACTGCCAATGGCATTTACACAGTAATCAGTGCATTTTTATAGCACTATCGCTGTATAAATGCCAATGGTCCCAAAAAAAGTGTCAAAATGGTCCGACATGTCCGCTGCAATATCGCAGTACCGCTAAAAATCGCAGATCTCTGCCATTACCAGTAAAAAAAAAAAAAAAAAAAAAAAAAAAACCTTAGAAATTAATTCTCATCATTCGTAAACGCGGCAACTTTTGCACAAACCAATCAATAAATGCCGGTTGCAATTTTTTTACCAAAAATATGAGGAAGAATATAAATTGGCCAAAACCAATGAAAAAGAATGTTTTTTTATACTTTTTTTTTGGATTTGTATTTTAGCAAAAAGTAGTATTTTTTTTTTTTTTTTGCAAAATTGTCGCTATTTTTTTTGTTTCGGCGATCAGAAATGACACAGAGGGGATCAAATACCACCAAAATAAAGCTATATTTGTGGGGGGAAAAAATACGCAAATTTTGTTTGGGTACAACGTCGCACGACCGCGCAATTGTCAGTTAAAGCGACGCAGTGCCGAATCGCAAAAAGTGCTCTGGTCCTAAAGTGTGAAATCCTTCCGGGGCTGAAGTGGTTAACAAATGAGAAAAAAAAAAAAATCATCTTTATTACGCTGAGGCTGCAGTTACACCCCGAGCATAGCGCTTTTGGACGTTTTTCAAGTTTTCAAGCTTTTTGTTGCGAGACTTTGCACGTTTGCCAACGCCCTTGTCACGCTAATACGCCCAACTGACGTTTTTCCATTGATATCTATGGCAATACAAATGTTTCAGAAACGCCGGAATATGTCCGATTCGAACAACAAAAATACCTCCGGGAGTAGTTTGAGCTTCAGGCTTTTGGCTTCAGGTGTTTTTGAGTGGAGATGTGAACCGTCTCCATAGAGAATCATTGATTTTTCTTCCCCTCCAGCGCTTTTTGTAGCTTCAGGCTTCAAGCATATTCAAGCTACAAAACGCTCAGGTGTGAATGGGCCCTAATTAGGGTTGCCACTTCATCCCTTTAAACCCGAACACACATGAATTACACAGGTTCTGTGGCTAATTTAATGCAGATAAGGCACCAACTGAGTTTAATAACCCCCTTAATCAGACACAGAGCCTGTGTAATTCATATGTGTTCGGTTTTAAAGGGATGAGGTGGCAACCTTAGCCCTAATTGTAGTGATTAATTTTGTTCATCATAATTGACACACACAACAGCATTCAGGTTTATCTGTATGGAACATACCACTGCCTCTTTTCCAGATATGTACAATATCTGGGCCCTGTAGTACTCTTGATTGTCATAGTTTTTAAATGGTGCCAAACAAATCAGATCTGGATGAGGACGTGTAGACAAAGGCAATAGCTCCTGGTGGTTAATATCTGCCGCTAGGAGTCCAAGCACATCAGAGTTTTGATCGTCAATACGATAGCCCCAGAAATGTCCGACTTCAACCACCTGTGGAGAAAAATTGACAACTAGTGAGACAGGAAATAAAAAGAATAGAAAGGCAAATCAAGGGCTGTAATAAATAGGTTGATATGCTTTATACTGGAGCACTTACCTCAGTAACACTGATGGATAAAACCAGACCTTCAATGGTTTCTGACAGTTCTTTAAAGGTCTGGGAAACATGAAGTGGTTCTACGGACTGCTTGTGAAAGTCCACAACAACTCTTGAAATGAATTTAAAAAAAAAGTAATTATTTTTAAGTGACTCTGGAATTACAGAGCCCAAAGTCATAAATGTCCAGTCTGTAAAATAAGCTTTATTTACTTTTTACATTGGCCATGCAAGACATTCATAATGGTCATTTGTATTTAAACACATGTCCTCTTGGAAGATTTGTCCCCCTTCCTGACCAGGCCATTTTGCTTTTTGGCACTGCGTTACTTTAACTGATTATTGCAAATGCGGTCATGCAACACTGTACCCAAACAAAATGTATCATTTTTTTTATTTTTTAACATAGAGCTTTTTCTCGGTGGCATTTGATCACCTCTGTTTTTTTATTTGTTGCACTTTAACCACTTCAGCCCCGTAAGGATTTCCCCCTTTAGGACCAGAGCACTTTTTGCGATTCGGCACTGCGTCGCTTTAGCTGACAATTGCGCGGCCGTGCGACATTGTACCCAAACGAAATTTGTGTCCTTTTTTCCCCACAAATAGAGCTTTCTTTTGGTGGTATTTGATCACCTCTGCGTCATTTCTGATCGCCGCTATAGAAAAAAAAACACTACAATTTTTCAAAAAAAAGAGAAAAAAATTTCTCTTACTTTTTGCTAAAATACAAATCCAAAAGAAAAAAAATATAAAAAAGCATTTTTTTTCATTGGTTTTGGCCAATTTATATTCTTCCTCATATTTATGGTAAAATAAAAAACAAAAAGCAATCAGGGTTTATTGATTGGTTTGCGCAAAAGTTGCCGCGTTTACGGATGAGAATTCATTTCTGGGGTTTTTATTTATTTTTTACTAGTAATGGCGGCGATCTGCGATTTTTAGCGGTACTGCAATACTGCAGCGGACGTCGGACCATTTTGACACTTTTTTGGGACCATTGGCATTTATACAGCGATCAGTACTATAAAAATGCACTGATTACTGTGTAAGTGCATTGGCAGTGAAGGGGTTAACCTGGAGGGGGCGCTCTAAGGGTTAACTGTGTTCCAACTGTGGGGGGGGGTTACGCTGGGCTACCTTGGGCAGAAGAGATCTAACTGATCCCAGTTACAGGGATCAGTAGACCTCCTATGCCCACACTGACAGAGCGGGGTACCGCTGTGCTTACTTCGGCGGTTCCCCACTCTTTGGCTCTGGCAGCTCATCGCGGCTCGCCGGCGGACATCGGGTCCACCCAAGCCACGTGCGCCCCCTAGCTCCCACCCCGCAAATCACCATTTACGGCGATTTGCGGGACACGTCCACACTGCCTACCGTATATTTACGGCGGTAAGTGGTTAAACTAAAAAAAAAATTAGGGGAAAAGCACAATATGTTTTACAAACTACGATATATATATTGTTTTTTTAAATTTATTTTTATACTAGTAA
This sequence comes from Glandirana rugosa, assembly GCA_018402905.1. Lineage (NCBI taxonomy): Eukaryota > Metazoa > Chordata > Amphibia > Anura > Ranidae > Glandirana > Glandirana rugosa. The sequence goes on along the minus strand of BLSH010468313.1, from coordinate 439,415 downwards.
TAGTGGTGATAAGCGACTTCTAACAGGACTGCGATAGTATGGAGGGCAATCTGACAGACACTTTGTAGGAACCAGCGACATGAATACAGTGCTAAAAACATACAGTCACTATTAGTGTACTAATAACACTGGCAGGGAAGAGTACTCCTATGTCAGGACATCGGCAAGCAGTTAAGAGACCACCAAACTTCATAGAAACATGTCCAATATACATTACCTGGTTGATTTTAAATCAGTGGCTTCTTTAGAATTTTTCTCAATGGCCTCGGCCGAATGGACATTCAATGCAAGAGGAACTTTCATCATCGCCATCTTAACCGCCAGATTAACTGCTGAGAGGGTCTTAAACCGGTCTGTGGGATTGCGAGAGAACTCCACAAATGCTCTAAGAAGAAACAGAAAATAAATCAATGGAAGACAATTTACAACACCCCACCATTAAAAAAAAAAACACACCCCGCCAATGCTGCTGTCATAGAATCAACCTATCGCACACAAAGCACGATCTCACATGACCTAAAACCACACTCCGCACATGCGCCAAGCTAACGCTGGCATTTTTATAAAAAATCTCTTGTATCATGTTTGCATTCTCTGACCTTATCTTGTATATCTGCAGTGTCTGAGGGCTCTATCTAACAGAAGTCCTCTCTGTGTCCATCAGAGACACCCCCCACTAAGTCTCCTCAGAGTATTCTCTTCTTGTATTTTGCTTATTGTTAAGAGATCATGGGAGGATCCCGGGGTAACGAAGACTCCTTAGGAAGAATCTGTGTGTTTGAGTCATTGCCATAGAAACATTTGTAAATGGGAGGAGTTAGAGAACCATGCCCATGTGGGGGCGCCAGAACTATTTCTGCACCCAGGCGTCTGTGACCCTAGGATTGGCCCTGAGTATAGTTCCACTTTAAGACAAGGGATCCTGTATAAGGTTGGCACAGAGAATCTACAAACTGTAAATGTAGTAGAAATTAACTGAACCATGTAGACTTCCAAAACTAACCTCAAGAAAATGCTGTTACAGGCTTCAATATTTCAAATCACTGACCCAAAATTACCATTCAAGTCATGTGCATCAACTCCAAAGCTCCCAAATTGCATACTAGTTAGTCAATGTCCAAAAGCACTAAAGACAGAATCTGTTTGCTCCGGGTCAGAGAAAGGCAGAATTGTATGTGGCTTCCCAAGTTGGTGTGTGATTCATGACAAATTCTCTAATTATTCTTTCATACTGTGGATGCACATGAAAAATTTTGTAAATAAACCTTTTTACATGCTCCAATTCCTAATTTCTAGAAAATACGCAGTGATGTCCCTGGAAGGTTTAATCAATTACTTCCTATGTAATATGCCATGCCCAACAAAATTCAGGCTAGCTAGAAGTGAGATGGGGTTATAAAAGGGAGGGTGTGTCTCTTTTTTTGGCCAGTGTCCAAACGTATGACAGTACCAGCAAATAACACATGGTGTAAAAAAAAAAAAAAAAAACTTGTTCTGCAAATCAGACATCGTTGGGGAGGTTAAGATTGAGTGAGTCAGAGAATTCCATACCCCTGGATAGCGTGTACCCTGGGTGAAGAACATTACATTTTTGAATTGCTCAAACACAATCAGTGGAAATCACAGTATGCAACCCACAAAAAACTTGGATAGCATCCCCTAGCCTCGCACCAGCCAAATTCAGATTTCTAAGTTCAATGGTAAAGGTTTGTTCCTTGAAGTCATCTTCTCACCCTCCAGTAGGACAGGAATGAAAGAATCATTCTTAATTCCCCCCCCCCACACACACCAAATCATATTTCAAAACCCTGGCTTCAACAGCCAAGCTGTTAAAGCCAGCGACTGTAAAGGATGGAAGATTGAAACTTTCAACAGAAGGTTGGGTAGATCTGGATGGATCCAAGAGTCGTCTGCAGACATGTGTACAATGCCGGGGGATATCTACCCATCAAGAGACAGTCTTAAGCTGGGGTTTAAATTCATCAGACAATACAAAAACCATTCTCCTATTCCATGCCATGAAAACATTTCACTGGAGGGGATGGAAATTTAACTGGGCCAAGTGCACTGCCTCGGAGGAGGCCATCATCTTTACCCCTGTGCAAAGACGAATGGAGTGAGTCCTTACAGCAAGAAACTTGTCTGGAGGGAAGATCACTTTTGGCTGGATGGTATCTATGATCAGGATTAAATGTTTCAACCTCTCAAGATGGGCCTAGGCCAATGTCTAAATTCAAAACCTCTCCAGACAGTGCACTATGTAAGACACACTGGACTCCATCAAATGGAATTGCTACCCCAAAAGTCATGCCAGTATCTTAGAACAGGGATGCACCGGGTACATAGGAGTCCGAGAACCTGAGCCAGGACCTTAAAGAACACTGGGAGTTACTGACAAGGCCTAACAGTAGGGCCACAAACTGAAAGTGGCAATCCTACACCGCACAAACATTTGGTAAAAGTGGAAAGGTTGAAACATGCAGGTAAATAGCTTTGATATCTACAGAACCGAAGCCAGAAAAATCTCTCTGCCGAAGAGAGGTCAACACTGACTGCAACAATTCCATTCAGAACTTAATTCGTAGAAACTTGTTGAATCTCTTGAGAGCCATTTCAAAACCGTGAAACTGCAAAACCTTTTGACCTTTGGAATTGGAAGGGTCATTGCTTGAGATAAAAAAAAATCAAGAGTTTGCAAAAGAACAAATCTTTTTGTGGTTTCAAAGAAACATTTGAGCTGAGGGTCTTCAAAGTCTTGACTAATTAGCTGAGGATCACTGCCCTGGACCCATATACCATCCAAGCAGCCTGAAAGGCAATATCATTGAGCAAGATCCCATTTTGCAGGCTCTGGCAAAGGAAAAGGCTGACCCTTTGTGTCCAGGAAAGTGTCCAGGTACAATTCCTTTGAGAGTAGACAAGCTGTAGGAAAATAGATATGGAAAAAGCTAGACTCATAATCCCAGATGGAAAGATTGAGAAGCTAGCTACCTTTTCATACAGAGGCTACACAGACACAGCCATCACCTAAGACACTAGCAAAAGCTGGGAGGGGGTTATGCCTAGGAGGGGACTTCCTGTTTTACCAGTGTCCAATCACCTGAAGGTGGCAGAATAATTTTACTGTCATTGATATGAAGAGGTTTTGTTCCATTATGTACAAGAAAAAAGATCTATAATTTCCATATCTTGGAGTACAGTACAGTAAATGAGCAACTTATTCATACACCATAGGTTATAACTCATAACTTTAGGTGACTGGACACTGGCAAGCTTTTGAGGATATGCCCTTCTGATGATTAATACATGCCACTGTGATGGCATTGTCTTACTGTACATAAATTTGGTATCCCTTTAAAAGGGGGGTCCAGGTGCTCAAGGGTCAGCCTTACAGCTCTGAGCGCCAAGATGTTGATGGGGAGTCTTGCCCCTTTCCTTGACCATTGTTCTTTAACCCCTTCCCGCCGGTAGGACGTCCTAGACTTTGAGGGGGGATATCTGAATGGTGCCAGCAGCTAGAGGCACCATTCAGATATCATTTTTTACAGCAGGCGATTCTGCACACCACAAGAACGATCATAGTGGCAGATCAGCCGCTTGATCGTTCTTGTAGGCAGCGGGAGGGGACGTCCCCCCCCTCCCGCCGCCATTCGGTGCTTCTCCCGTGCCGCCCGTACGATCGGCGGCAGGGAGAAGAGATCCGTCGCCGCTGGAGTGTCGTCAGGGAGATGACTGATGACCATCTGGTCACCAGTCATCTCTATGACCCTCGGAGGACCGGGCGCGATGTTATGACGTCACGCCCGGCCCGGCTTTAGTAAACAAAGCCGTGATCATGGCTGGAAAGGCTGGGATCTGAATTTTTTTTTCTGATCTCAGTCTTTCCAGCCTGCAGGAGAGATGTGAGGTCATATTGACCCCACATCTCTCCATAAAGAGTACCTGTCACGCACCATTCCTATTACAAGGGATGTTTACATTCCTTGTAATAGGAATAAAAGTGATCAAAAAAAAAAAAAAAATTAAAGACACAGTGTAAAAATAAAAAAATAAAAGTAAAATGAATAATAATAACAAAAAAAAAAAATTAAAGTCGCCCCGTCCCCGCGAGCTCGCACGCAGAAGCGAACACATACGTAAGCCCCGCCCACATATGTAACCGGTGTTCAAACCACACATGTGAGGTATCGCCGTGTACCTTAGAGCGAGAGCAATAATTCTAGCACTAGACCTCCTCTGTAACTCTAAACATGTAACCTGTAAAAAATTTTAAAGCGTCGCCTATGGAGATTTTTAAGTACCAAAGTTTGGCGCAATTCCACGAGTGTTCGCAATGTTAAAGCATGACATGTTGGGTATCAATTTACTCGGCGTAACATCCACTTTTACAAAATACAAAAAAATTGGGCTAACTTTACTGTTTTGTATTTTTTTAATCCACTAAACTGTTTCTTTTCCAAAAAAAACGCGTTTGAAAAATTCCTGTGCAAATATCGTGTGATATAAAAAGTTGCAATGATTGCCATTTTATTCCCTAGAGTACCTGCTAAAAAAACATATATAATGTTTGGGGGTTCTGAGTATTTTTCTAGCAAAAAAATGATGATTTTTACGTAGGAGAGGAGTGTCAGAAATGGCCCGGTAAGGAAGGGGTTAAAAACTGTTAGAAAGTGGAAGACGTCTCCCTAGCCTGACAGACTTGTGTCAAGCAGGAAGATTCCTGCCTTCCAATTGCAGGGAAGGAAGGATTTATTCAACCACTGAGTTGACAGGACAAAGAATATCTTGCCAGAGGGGGGGGTAGAAACATGGGTGGATTATGAGAAAGCTTGCTTTTTTTTCCCATTCTGCCAGAATGTTTACATGGGGAATTCTTCAGTGGAATTTGGTGAAGGAAACCATTTAGAAGAAGGCAACCATTAGACCCACAACTCTTATGGCAAATTGCTCTTCGTTGTCGAGCATTCGTTTAAATTAAATGCACCAAACTGAAAGCCGTCTGCCACAGCAAAGTGTAGAAGTTGCTTTCACAAGTGACCCAGTCAACAGATGCTGCACATTCGGTTTGTGAAAATGAACTGTTTTTGTAAGGCTTACTAGGTCTCTTTGTAGCCAAAGGAGTGTGGTGAGACGGAGGAAGAGTCCATCTATACAATGCTTTTGCAGACAGAGGCAATGAGATTTTCAACATTAGCAAACATGTTGCGTGAAGCTCCCTCTTCAAAATGGTAACAGTGCAAGGGAGAAGAATCTTCTGCAGCTTTCTCAAACACTGCCTCCAAGTCATCTTCATTACCTACTAAATTTATGTCCTCTAGGTTCAGGATATCAGTGTCCAACTCCGGTTGTGAAACAGGAGTAGGAAAAAAGGTGGTGCACTAGTGAGGTCTGGACAAAGATGGCTGAATGAAGGCCATAATCCATCCAAAAAATTGCAGCAGATGCAGAAAAATTTAATTTTTGACTTACCATAAAATCCTTTTCTCTGAGTTCATTGACAGGGCACTTCTTTACTCATTACCATAAGGTTATACCGCCCCCTACAGGAATGCCACACTAGGAAGAAAAAAGACTTGGCTACACCTATGGGCAATCCTATGTGATATATATACCCTCACTCTCTGCTATAGGTCTTCAGTTTAGTAACAAGCAGTGTCAGAAGTATTAAGAACTCCTTAGAGGGGTGAGTGTTGTGTCTGTCGAACTCAGAGAAAAGGTTTTAGGGCAAGTCAAAAATCCAGTTTTCTTTCATTCATTGACAGACACAGCGCTTCTTTAGTCATTACCATTTGGACGTCCCAAAGTAGTGCCAAACACATGAGGGGAGGGACAGCCAATCCAATTTCTAGGCCACACAAAGGCCAACTAAAAACAGGAGCTTAACAACTGGAGCCCAACCTGAACAGGGAAAAAAAAAACCCTCTAGAGGGATAAAACCCCCTAAACAGCGGCCTTCCAAACCTTGCAGCCAAAAGAGGCATTCCACAGATGTCGCACATCCACTGTGTACAATTTTGTGAAGGTGCAAACCTGGTCACTGACGCCTGATGACGGGAGGCCCAGGAGGCACTCGGTGCCTGGGTAGAGTGCGCCTTGACCGGGAAGGGGGGAATCCTACCCCTGATGGAATAGGCCTAAGGCACTGTCTGTCTAATCCATATTGAAATGGTTGCGCAGAGGAAGCGGACAGCCCTTTCTTTGGCCCGTGCGTGACACAATGAGTCTGACTTCCGTAAAGGCTCAGTGACTGCCAAATACACCAAAATCGCCCGAACCACATCCAGGGTGTGCAGGGCACATTCCCTCAGATCCTGAGGCCTGGGACACAGGGAAGGAAAAACACTATGTACTCATTCAGGTGGAAATCAGAAACAACCTTGGGAAGGAAGGAAGGACAAAGGCAAAGAACCACCTTATCCTTGTGAATCACCAAGTGGGGAGTGCGACAGGTTAGAGCCACTAGTTACGACACCCTGCGAGCAGAAGTAATAGTCACTAGGAAGACTACCTTCTGAGAGAGTGAGCAGTGGAATTTCCCTAATATGCTTAAATGGAGGTTTCTGCAAAACCGAGAGCACCAGATTCAAGCCCCACGGTGGTAGAGGGGACTGTACCGGTGTAGCCATATGACAAACCCCTTGAATAAGAGGTATGCACCAGGGAATGTGAAGCCAGGGGACGTTGAAAGAAAACCGCCAAGGCCAACACCTGGCCTTTGATCGTACTCAAGGCCAACTTCTGCTCAACCCCTCATTGAAGAAAAGTAAAAATTTGAGCCACAGAGAAGGAATGGGTGTGAACCTCCACCGATTCGCACCAAGAAAAGTACGCCTTTCATGCCCGATGATAAATCCTTCTATAGGTAGATTTTCTAGCTTAAAATAGTGTTTGAATCACTGACTCAGGCAAACACCTATCCTTCAGCACCTGGCTTTCAACAGCCAGGCCGTCAAAATCAGCAACTGTACAGCAGGATGGAAGATCGGTCCTTGGGATAACAGATCCTCCCTGAGCAGCAACCGCCAAGGGAAGTATGCGACCAGATGCACCAGGTAGGTGTACCAAGACTAACAAGGCCAGTCTGGGGCCACCAGAATGACCTGAATTCCTTTGGCTTCAATCCTGCGTAACAACGATGGCAGAAGCTTGAGGAGGAAAGGCGTAAATCAGACGGGGCCACCAGAGCCCTGGCCACAAACTTCTGCACCTTTCTGTTGAGCCTTGATGCCAAAAGATCCACCTCGGGAGGGCCCCAGCGCAGACATATCTGCTGAAACACATCATGATGAAGGGATCACTCTCCTTGGTCCAGGGTCTGCAGACTGAGGTAATCCGCCTGCCAATTGTCCACTCCTGGAATGCGGACAGCAGAGATGGCCGGAACGGAGCAGCTAGCGCACGCTTTGTTTCTCCCTGGTGACTGACATATGCCACTGCCGTGGCTTTGTCCGACTGAATCTGTACCAGGCGTCCCTGAAGACGATCTGTCCAGTATTCCAGACACAACCTGATTGCCCGAAGCTCCAAGATGTTGATAGGTAGTTTGCATTCCTCCAAAATCCATCGACCCTGAGCGGAGCTCAGGCGCAGGATTCGTCCCCACCCGGACAGGCTGGCATCGGTGGTGACCACTGTCCTGTACAAGGGGAGAAAGTATTTTCCCCACTCAAGAGCCGGAGATTGAAGCCACCAGACTAGGGAACCCCTGGATTCTCGACTCAGTTGAATCTGGTTGTCCAGAGACCCCAGACATTTGTGCCATCTTGACAGGATCTCCATTTGCAGGGCTCTTGTATGGAACTGTGCAAACGGAACTGACTCGAAGGTAGACACCATCAAGCCCAGCACCCTCATGAACATCCGTATGGAGGCCCACCAGCAGGATAGCAAGAGGTGAGTCGCAGCCCGCAGCTTCTGGAGTTTTTCCAGCGGGAGGAACACTCTGGTCGGAGCGGAGTCCAGAGTCAGGCCCAGATAATCCAGCCTCTGCTGGAATCAGCACCGATTTATGGATGTTTAGGAGCCAACCAAACTACATTAGGGTTTGCATAGCAATCTCCACTTCGCCTCTCAGGGCACGCAGAAGGAGGTGATCCAGATAGCCCAAGACTTCTGGGGCCAACACTTTTGTGAAGACCCTCAGAGCGGAGACGAGACCAAAGTGTAACACCACGAATTGATAGTGCTCCTATCCCACAGCAAATCGAAGGAAGCGCTGGTGTTAACAGATCAGAATGTGCAGGTAAACATCCTTGTTGTCGAAGGCAAGAAGATCCTCCTGTTGAATTGATGCCACCACAGAGCGAATGGACTCCATTCTGAACTTCCGAACCCACACAAAGTAATTCAGGGCCTTGAGCTCCAAAATTGGACGCACCGTGCACTCCTCTTTGGGGACCGTGAATTTGAATAGAAAAGAACTCTGAAAACGTTGAGGCCCCGAAACCGGGACAATCACCCCCTGAAGCAACAGGTCCCGTACAGCACCCTGGAGAGCTAGCAGGCATTCCGGGGGCCAAGACTGGAACGCTATCTTGTAACCAGACTCGCCACCCCACTGGTGTAGCACTCGCTGCCTCATAGGTAGCGCCGCAACCACGCGGTGTCCGAGGAAGAGGAGATCCACGTGTCACCACCGGGAAAAAGAGGAGGGGCTTGGATAGGACCGACCGACCCAGGGAGAGGCCTGCATCTGCCACAAACCCAGGAGGAGAGGGGGACATTTTAGTACTCGCCATACCTGGGACCAATCGGGAGTGCCGCTCCGGACAGAACCTCCTCGCCACCTAAGTGGGGGGGCTGTCGGCCCTGAGGGACGCTGCAACGCGGGCCAAGACCCGGTCGTATGCGACCTCACGAGGCATTTAACTCGCAGGGCCACGACCTAGTGCATAGCAGTGATCTGCACACGCTCGCTGGCAAGACTGGTGAGACCACTGGATCTTAGTGTTCAGCCCGTCGCCCAGTCCAGCAGTTGCTTGCAGATCTCACCGGAAAAAACTCTGCAAAAACAAAATAACCAAATAAATTGCCAGGACTAGAGATTCCAGTAGAGAACTAGGCCCTTACTCCTCACCAGGCCGGAGAAAAATACCTGAAGACCTATAGCAGAGAGGTGACGGTATATACCTAGGACTGCCCATAAGCGTAACCAAGTCTTTTTTCTGCCTAGTGTCCTACTCCAGTGGGGGGTGGTATAACCCTATGGTAATGACTATAGAGGTGCTGTCACTGTCAATGTACGAAAGAAAAAGTCTGGTTTTGTTAAATAGTCCTCTAGCTGCATGTCTGAAATAAAGCTAGAATTGGATGCTGAGAAAGATGTTAAGGCAAGGGATGCATCGTCACTAAGGCTGGGTGCTGCGCAGACTTTTGGCAGAGCGAATTTTCGTCTACTATTTTGATTTTGCTCTTTCACCTGGTCCCTGCCATAGATACAAGTGAGGGTATTCCACTCTAGAGTACAAACTGAGTACCAATGGTGTAATATAACACCAGGTCATCCACCTGAGACTGAGCACCGATTGGTTGAATTTTATCACCAAATTTATAAAGGGTGCACTAAAATGTGAGCACAATCCAAACCTAGCCCCATTTTACACATTAACGTTCAAACACGGTAGGGTAACCTTGTCTACACAGGTGTGAACACACCCTAAATGCAAGATGCCTGAGCAAAAGCGCTGTTAACACCCTCTTAGGCCAGACTAACATACTGATCCAATGGCATAAAAACACTGGGTATATACTGGGAATAGCAAAATGTCCACAAATCAGGAGATATGTCACTCAACCAGCATTATTGGATAGAGAGCAACCACAACCTACAAACCTCTCTCAAAACAGACTATAATGAACAGGCAAACAGACCATTTTTCAAAAAGCAGTAAACATCTCAAACAATGGTAGCCTAAAAAAAAAAATTAAACAAAGCGGAGCTCCACCCAAAAGTGGAACTCCCTCTTTAAAGAAAGGTGACCCCGACACGCCACAAATGAATATGCTTTTTTTTGGGGGGGGCTGCACTTTTTGTAGCTGCTGACTTTTAAATGGGTGGAACTCCGCTTTAACGTTTTCTCTACTTACATTATTACTTACCTTGAACCATCAAATAAAATAGATTTTACTTGACCACATTGTCTAAATAGAGACTGCATCTGCTTGTGGTAAAGGAATCCATATGGTGGAACATTCTTCAGCTATTCATTGCATTAAAAAAGAGCATTAAAAGAAAAACAAAAAGCACATGAGTAATACCTCGGCTTCTTCAAAACTTAAGTCATTTAAATTACAGATTTAATTTCATTTGTATTCATTTTTTAACCACTTCACACCAAATCACATAAAACGTGTGTCATTTTGTTTAAGTGGTTGTACCAGGGTGAAGCCTGCAGCCGTAGGCTTCACCCCGGTACCATTTTTAGAGCTGGCGGTTGGGCTATCTGTTGATAACAGCTGATGTGGCTCATCAGCCGCTCGGCCATTATCACGAGAAGCGGGGAGGGGACATCGCTAGCAAAAGATAGTCTCTAACTCTAAACTGGTAACCGTTAAAAATTTTTAAATGTCACCTTTGGAGATTTTTTTTTTTTAAGTACCGTAGTTTGTCGCCATTCCACGAGTGCGGGCAATTATAAAGCGTGACATGTTAGGTATCTATTTACTCAGCGTAACATCATCTTTCCAAATAAGCCAAAGTATTGGGCAAACTTCATGGTTTTCTTATTTTTTTTAATTCAGTGAAGTGTATTTTTTGCCACAAAAATTGTTTGAAAGACCGCTGCACAAATACCGTGTGAGAAAAAATATTGTAATGACCGCCATGTTATTCTCTAGGGTCTTTGCTAAAAAAACGATATGTAATGTTTGGGGGTTCTAAGTAATTTTCTAGCAAAAAATACTGATTTTAAAGAACACAAGTGTCAAAAATAGGATTGGTCCAGAAGTGGTTAAAGTCCTACATTTTGCAGGCGCCAACACATACCTCAATCGTAGTCTTTGGATCCTTGCCTCCAAGTTCTCGAACAGCAGACTCTTGATCTGATGGGCCATATGTGAAATAATTTGGGTAGAACGCCCCAGCCATAACAACCTGAAAAACGTTAAATGTTAACAAATCAAGTAGCAATGGTACGATGAAAAAATATTAATTCTAGAGCCTGGTACAATTAAATCATTTGCACTTAGAAAGCCATGACAATGAACATTTAAATTCTGACACAAATCTGATTTAATTTCATGTGTATATAAGGTATGTTACACACATTTATTTGTATATATGAATGGTAAAAGAAAAGGAAGCAGGATAAGGATAAACAAGGAAAAAAATATAGTATATAACCAAACTGCAGGAGTTTTATGCTGGCTTGATGCACTGATCTAAAATATTAACATAAAGGACACCAAGATTTAAGCTGGAATACACAATACCCAATATTTGGAAATACAGTGAAACCTCGGATTACAGCATAATCTGTTGCAGAAGAATGCTTGTATAGGAAACTCAGATCATTTGTTCCACAACCACTGCCTGTTTATGCAGTATTGTATGTGGCCAGAGGTGCGACGGCACTGGTGAGGCTCGGAGACCATCGGGAACTGTTGACACTTTCGGGCGCTTCGAGTGTCTCTGAGCCTCATCAGCGCCCTCGCACCTCTGGCCACATATGGCATTGCATACACAGGGGCTTGACTCCTGCTCGACTTGCGAGACAGCGCTTACAAACCTAATCAGGATTTTTTTTTTTTTTAAAAAAACAGCTCGTATTGCGAAACGCTCACAAACCGCGTTACTCGCAATCTGAGATTTCACTGTATTTAACCACTTGCCGACCGCCGATCGGCATCTGACGGCGGCAAAGTGGCTCGTTCCCGCAAATCGCCGTCATACGACGGCGGCTGCGGGAACGAGTTTAGTGAGCGCGCGCTCACTGTGTTCGGGGAGGGCCAGGGAGCGGGTGCGGCGGCTTCGATTGCCGCCGGCTGCCAGCGATGGCCCCCCCCGGAGCGAAGGAGCGGAGGTCCGTGTATGTAAACACGGACCTCCGCTCTGTGTGAGGGGGAAGGGCTGTGATCACAGCCTTCCTGTACGTGAAGGCTGTGACCACTTCCTTTCCCCTGTTAGGGCAGTCCCCATACAGTTAGAACACGCCCAGGGAACATAGTTAACCCTTAGAGCGCCCCCTGCAGGTTAACCCCTTCACTGCCAATGGCATTTACACAGTAATCAGTGCATTTTTATAGCACTGATCGCTGTATAAATGCCAATGGTCCCAAAAAAGTGTCAAAATGGTCCGACATGTCCGCTGAAATATCGCAGTACTGCAAAAAATCGCAGATCGCCGCCATTATTAGTAAAAAATAAAAAAAAATAAAAACCCCAAAAATGAATTATCATCCGTAAACGCGACCACTTTTGCGCAAACCAATCAATAAACGCTGATTGCGATTTTTTTTATCGCAAATATGAGGAAGAATATAAATCGGCCAAAAAAGGTGAAAAAAAATGTTTTTTTATATATTTTTTTTGGATTTGTATTTTAGGAAAAAGTAAGAAATTTGGGTTTTTTTGCAAAATTGTTGCTCTTCTTTTGTTTATAGCGGCAATCAGAAATGACGCAGAGGTGATCAAATACCACCAAAAGAAAGCTCTATTTGTGGGAAAAAAAGGACGCAAATTTCGTTTGGGTACAACGTTGCACGACCGCGCAATTGTCAGTTAAAGCGACGCAGCGCCGAATCGCAAAAAGGGCTCCGGTCCTAATGCTGGAAATCCTTCCGGTCCTTAAGTGGTTAATGATGCCATATTTGATTCCATCACCTTATTGTGTATTAGGTAAGCCTAGTGAACTTCTTTACATGTCACTGTAATGTTGCTACCAGCATTTACATTATCTTGCATTATAGAGATAGAAAACTATAGAAAAAAAAAAAAATACTTTGGAATTGAGCATAAACATCTAAATATTTTTAATGCAGATCTAAATTTAACCATATTTGTGAGTAGCTCACTAGTCACAATGTAGTATTGCTGAAGAAGGCAGACCGGCTTCAGCGCAGGTGGAGCTTTCTTTTTTCAGAATTTGGCAGTAAGCATCGTGCTGGACTATGGATCGACACCAGGGAGGCATTGTTTTAATTTTTTTTAAAATAAAGGATTGTCAAAAACTTGTGTTTTTTACACCCCATACTCATTCACATAGGGGGGCCCCTTGTTAAAGAGGGCTTCCAGATAAGTCCTATGCCACCACCTAAAGCCACCGGCCAGAGTTGGGAGAGAAGAGGTGCTTTAAGGGTGGGTGGGAGAACACCATTTTTTTTTTTCCCACAATTTTTACTTCGTGTGTGTTTCAGCCTCCTTGTAATGTCCTCCCTGAGCTCCCATACCAGCCCCGCCCCCCTCCAACTGCCACTTTGAAAATAACAGTGCATGCTAGTTGCGGTCACGCTCACTGCTCTTAACACAGTACCCATGTTTCATAACAATCTTACATACAGTACAACCATGGAATACAAAAGTGGCTACCCTCTAACATGGAATTAGATCGGAGAAGCTAAGAAATAACTTTTAAGGTTTGGAGGAAGCGGAGATGAATAGAAGATCATTTTCTGATTTAACCACTTCAGCCATGGAAGGATTCACCCACTTCCTTACCAGGCCATTTTTTTGCGATACGCCACTGCGTCTCTTTAACTGACAATTGCACAGTGGTGCGACGCTGTACCTAAACAAAATAGGTGTCCCTTTTTCCCCACAAATAGAGCTTTCTTTTGGTGGTATTTAGGTCAACTCTTCGGTTTTTATTTTTTGCGCTATAAACAAAAAAAAGAGCGACGATTTTGGAAAAGAATAAAAAAAAGGGATTTTATTAAAACTTACCGTAAAATCCTTTTCTCCGAGTTCACTGACCGAAGCAGCTTCTTCATGACTTTGTGGGGTTTTATGTTCGTCCTACCAGGAGTTAACTAGGCAGGGAAAAGAATCAGCTGGCCCCTCCCCTGGGGGCCGTCCTCTCTTCCTACATCGATAAGACACTCCCCCCAAATTACATCCTTCTCTCCTGCCGGGGGTCCCCTCCCCGGTCGACTAAGAAAAGGGACGGATCAATTGAGGACCATCCTGCTTGTATTTTGGGGTGTTTCAGTACTTCTTCGACGAAGCCAGTCACTTGAGCCTCTTTTCCTAAAATGCCATTCAAAATTATTTTAGGGAAAAAAAATAAGAAAAGGTTTTA
>BLSH010468313.1:379746-407444 GCA_018402905.1 Glandirana rugosa | reverse complement strand
GGTATCTTTTCTGAAGTTGCCTTGAAGTCAGAGCAACTTGAGTAGCGTATATTAAAACCAGTTCCCTACCGACCCATAGTAAAATGACGTCATTTACTTTAGAGATTTATATCTCAGAGATGCCTGAGAGACACCCCCCCCCCCCGGTGCCTTTACAGACTCACCTCAGCGATCGGTGAGTCGGAGGACGGAAACGCCGCGGCCGGAAGGAAGTACCATTGAGATGTGAGGGATAGATCGTCCCCTGTAATCTTTATGACTCTCGGAGGACCGTGCGTGATGTCATGACGTCACGTCCGGTCCGGCAACAGTAAACAAAGCCGGTTTTCCGGCTAGAAAGCATCAGATAGTTTTTTTTTTGATCTGATGCTTTATAGACCCCACACCTCTCCATAAAGAGTACCTGTCATGCAATATTTCTATTACAAGGGATGTTTACATTCCTTGTAATAGGAATAAAAGTGATCGTTTTTTTTTTTTTTTTTAAAGGGAAAGTGTAACAAAATAAAATAAATAAAAAAAAAACAAAACAAAACAATTAAAGCGCCCTCGTCTCCGTGAGCTCGCACGCAGAAGCGACCGCATACGCAAGTCGCATCCGCATATATAAACGACGGTCAAACCACATGTGAGGTATCGCCGCGATCGTTAGAGCAAGAGCAATAATTATAGCACTAGATCTTCTCTGTAACTCTAAACATGTACCCTGTAAAAATTGTTAAAGCCTTGCCTATGGGGATTTTAAAGTACTGAAGTTTGGCGCCATTCCACGAGTGTGCGCAATTTCAAATCGTGACATGTTGGGTATCTATTTACTCGGCGTAACATCCTCTTTCACATCATGCAAAAAAATTGGGCTAACTTTACTTTTTTTTTTTTTTTTAAAAACATATTTGAAAAATGACTGCGCAAATACCACGCAAGATAAAATGTTGCAATGACTGCCATTTTATTCCCTAGGGCGTCTGCTAAAAAAAAAATATATAATGTTTGGGGGTTCTGAGTAATTTTCTAGCAAAAAAATAATGATTTTTACATAGAGCAGCAAAGTGCCAGAATTCGCCCGGTAAGGAAGGGGTTAAGATGGCTCCCATTCATTTCAAAAGGATTTCTCATGTCAAGTGACTTGAAGTGACACAAGCCACCTGGAAAAGTAGCCTAGGAGTGAACCGGCCCGAATGGTACCCTCCACCCACTTCAAAATAGAAAAATGCAACAAAAAACATTTTCGCTGGAAGCTCCCCTTTCAATGTAAAGACTTAGTTTGGTCACAAGTTAAAAAAAAAAAAAAAAAAATAGAAAGCATTCCTCTAACAGAAGAAATCCTCTTCCATCAACTTCCCTTCTCGACCATGTTACACTGCGGTGGGGGGTAATAAAGCAAACTGACATGCGACAGCCGCTCATCAAGAGGAGAAAAAGGTATTTTATTAAAACTTACTGTAAAATCCTTTTCTCTGAGTTCACTGACAGACACAGCCCTTCTTTTGACAAGTGGGTTATATGCACATCCTACCAGGAGTTGACTAGGCAAATAGAAAGAAAGCATGCTGACCCCTCCCAGGGGGCCATCCTCTCTCTCACATATAACCCCCCTGCTGTGCATAGCATATCAGTTCGTAACAAGCCGTACAAACGCAACACAGAGGGGCGGGTGCTGCGTCTGTCAGTGAAAGTAAGAGAAAAGGATTTCATGGTAAGTTTTAATAAAAAAGGGATTTTATTACAACTTACCGTAAAAGCCTTTTCTCTGAGTTCACTGACAGACGCAGCTCTCCATTACGTGTGGGATTTTATGCTGGTCTCACTAGGAGTTAACTAGGCAGGGAAAAGAACAGCTGGCCCCTCCCATGGGGCCATCCTCTCTTCCCACATGAACCCCCTCCATAGCATAGCTCAGCAGTTCGTAACAAGCCGTACAGAGAACAGAGCACAGAGGGGTGGGTGCTGCGTCTGTCAGTGAACTCGGAGAAAAGGATTTTATGGTACGTTTTAATAAAATCCCTTTTTCTCCTATCGTTCACTGACAGATGCAGCTCTCCATGACCTGCGGGGATGTCCCCAAGCTGTGTCAAAAAGAGGGGTGGGTAAACGCTAACAGTACCCAACTGAACCTCTAAGGAGGCGCCAGACGCGCCTACACTGCCGCCTGCAAAACTTAGCGGCCAAAGGCAGCATCCGAAGATGCAAACACATCAACTTTAAAATAAAATAAAAAGAATGGTCACAAACAGGACCGCAATTCCCCTAAAGGGAAGCCAGGTCAACGCCTTGCAAACTAGGCATTGAAACTGCTGAGCTATGCTATGGAGGGGGTTTATGTGGGAAGAGAGGAAGGCCCCATGGGAGGGGCCAGCTGTTCTTTTCCCTGCCTAGTTAACTCCTAGTGAGACCAGTATAAACCCACACGTCATGGAGAGCTGCGTCTGTCAGTGAACTTTGAGAAAAGGATTTTACGGCAAGTTTTAATAAAATCCTTTTATTAAAACTTACCGTAAAATCCTTTTCTCTTACGTTCACTGACAGACGCAGCCCTTCTTTTGACAAGTGGGATGTCCCAAAGCTGTGACAGGTAAGAGGGGTGGGTAAACAATAACAACTGTACCCAACAGAGTCCTCTCAGGAGGCGCCAGTCGCGCCTGCACTGCCGCCTGCAAAACTTTGCAGCCAAAGGCAGCACCCGCCGATGCTGAAATATCAACTTTGTAAAACTTAGTAAACGTGTGCACCGAGGCCCAAGTAGCCGCCTTGCACACCTGTGACACCGAAGCCTGGTGTCTGAAAGCCCAGGAAGTGCTAACTGCCCTGGTGGAGTGAGCAGTGACTGGAAAATGGGGGACTTTGCCCCAAACAGTATACTCATGGGTCACGGTCTGCCTGATCCAACGGGAAACAGTAGCCGACAAGGCCGCCAATCCCTTGCACGGACCATCCGTCGGTACAAACAACGCATCAGACTTGCGAAAAGAAGCTGTAGACTCCAAGTACACCCGCAAAGCCCTCAACATCCAAGGAATGTAACTCAAATTCTTTGGGATGCGACGGGGGTGGACATAAGGAAGGAAGGAAGGACAATATCTTCATTAATGTGAAAAGAAGAGACCACCTTTGGAAAAAACGAAGAAGCAGGAGGACGCAAGACCGCCTTGTCCTTGTGAAGGACCAGGTAAGGAGACTTGCAGGACAACGCTGCCAACTCAGACACCCGCCTAGCGGATGTAATGGCCACCAAGAAAGCCACTTTCTGCGACAGCAATTGTAAGGGAATATCCCTGATCTTCTCATACGGCGGTTTCTGCAGAACAGAAAGCACCAAATTCAAATCCCACGACGCCAAGGGCGACCGTCTCTGAGGAGCCACATGGCGTACACCATGTACAAATGTACGAATCAAAGAATGCGATGCCAAAGGCCGCTGAAAAAGAATCGCCAGAGCTGAAATCTGACCCTTGGGAGGGTACTCAATTTTAACTTTTTTTCCAGGCCCTGCTGCAAAAAAGTTAGGACCCTGGACACCACATAAAAGCGGGGGTTCCAATCCCCCGCCTCACATCAGGCAATATAGGCCTTCCAGGTGCGATGATAAATCTTGCGCCAAGTACACTTGCGCGCTTTAAGCATGGTAGGGATCACGGAGTCAGCGACACCCCTATCCCTCAACACCTGGGACTCAATAGCCAAGCCGTCAAAGCCAGCGAGGGTAAAGCAGGTTGCAGAATGGGTCCCTGCGACAGAAAATATTCTCGCAGCGGAAGAAGCCAGGGAACATCTGCCACCATTCGCACCACGTCGGCGTACAAAGGGCGCCGAGGCCAATCCGGAGCCATCAGGATTGTTGGAATCCACTCCGCTTCTATCCTGCATAGAAACCGTGGTAGAAGCTTGATGGGAGGGAAGGCGTACAGGAGCCGATACCGACCCCACGGTGCTACCAACACGTCCGCGTCGGCCGCCAGCGGGTCCCTTGTCCTGCACACGAAGGTCTGCACCTAGTGATTGAACCTGGACGCCATGAGGTCCACATCTGGCGTGCCCCACTTGTGGCAAATCTGGTGGAACACCTCTGGATGCAGGGACCATTCTCCCTGATCCAGCATCTGGCGACTGAGAAAGTCCGCCTGCCAATTTTTTACGCCCGGAATGTAAATGGCGAAGATTGCCGGCACGTGCAGTTCTGCCCATCTCAGAATGAGAGCCGCTTCTGAAGCCGCTGCCGAGCTCCTCGTTCCGCCCTGATGGTTCACGTACACCACGGCCGTGGCGTTGTCCAACTGAACCCGAACCGGGAGGCCGTGCAGCCTTACCGTCCAATGGAAGATTCAAAGCCTGATCGCCCTCAACTCCAGTACATTGATCGGAAGGCGAGATTCCTGCGCCGACCAACAGCCCTGGGCAGATAATTGCCCCAGGACCCCTCCCTAGCCTGATAGGCTGGCGTCCGTCGTGACTATCGACCAAGTCAGGGGAAGGAAGGACTTCCGCAACATCAGGGCCGGGGCCCAAAGCCACCAATCCTTTGGTCTGATGATCCAATCTGATCAGCCGGTCCAGGGACAGCGTAGACTTGTCCCACCGTGACAGAATCGCTCACTGAAGGAGCCGAGTGTGACTCTGGGCGTAAGGTATCGCCTCGAAGGCCGAGATCATGAGCCCCAACACCCGCATACAGAACCGTAACACCTTCGCCTGCCCCGTGTCCAGAATCAGACCCAGATATTCCAGGCGACAGGGCGGGGTTAACAAAGACTTCTGCAGGTTGATCAGCCAGCCGAAGTCCTTCAATGAGGCCATGGTGATAGCCACGTTCTCCTCCAGAGACGAAGCAGACTCCGCTCTCAGGAGTAAGACGTCAAGGTAAGCTACCACTGCAATGCTTCTCTGCCTCAACAGCACCAGCACCGGGGCCACCAGCTTGGTGAACACCCGAAGAGCTGAGGCCAGACCGAAGGGAAGTGCCACAAATTGGTAATGAAGATCTCCCACCGCAAAGTGCAGGAAGCGCTGGTGCTGGAGACAAATGGGAACGTGGAGATGCACGTCCCTGATATCCAGAGACGCCATGAAGTCCCCTTGGTGCAGGGCGGCCAGGACCGAACGAACAGATTCCATTCTAAATTTTCGCGCTTTCACAAAGTGGTTTAGCGCCTTTAGGTCCAGAACTGGCCTGACCCCCCCTTTTTGGGCACCACAAATAGGTTTGAATAGAATCCGTGGAACCTTTCCAACTGAGGTACTGGCACAATCACCCCCTGTTCGGAGAGTGCCTGAACAGCCCCTAGGAGAGAGAGCCTACCGAAGCCCCTGAGGGAGTCTCAAGTTCGATGGGAAGAACCTGTCTGGGGGTAGAGACTGAACTCTATCCTGTACCTGGAGGACACCACTTCCTGCACCCACCGGTTGGAAATGAGGGCAGTCCACCTGTCTGCGAACCCCAGAAGTCGGCTCCCCACCGGCGAGTCGGGTGGGGGCAGCCCATCATGCGGAGGAGGACTTATCCTCTGCCTTTTCACTCTTGTGCTGCCAGGGTCGTTTACCGGGCCTCGAACCCTTGCCTGCTGCACCGGGCGCACGAAAAAACCTCTTCTGACCAGAAGGAGCAGGACCCTGCTTACGGCGGAACTCCCGCCGCCTGTGCTCCGGGAGTAAAGTACTCTTCCCCCCAGTGAAATCCTTAATGATTTCATCCAACTGCGCCCCAAAGAGCAGACCGCCCTGAAAAGGGAGATCCGCATGGTCACCCGACCAAGAGCGTAACCACAGCACCAGCCTGATAATGACTGCGAAAACAGACATTTTAGACAACATTGGATGCAGGTCCAGAGCTGCGTCACACAGGTACCGAAGACCCTCTATCAGATGGTCTGCTCGCTGCGACGCCTCAAGCGGCCTTCCGCCGTTCAACTCATTTTGCAACTCAGTCGCACACTCGATAAGAGATTGCGCCGCCATAGCTGACGCCAGAGCCGGTCTCATGGCTGATCCCGCCAACAAGAAAAGTGCCTTAGACACAGCCTCCGTCCGCCTATCGACCGGATACTTAGAGGGGGACCCCTCCAAGGGAATGGTCATTGCCTTATTCAGACGAGCCACCGGAGGGTCCATTGTGGGGGATGCCCACTTCTTCACAAAACTATCCTCAAACGGGTAGCGTATAGCGAAGTGTTTGGGCAGGGCGAAGGAATTCTGCGGACGCTGCCATTCCCTATAGACCAAATGGTCAAAAGATTGATCATAAGGATAAGGGTAAGGCTTAGGATACCTGGGTGGCCTAGCAGACCCACAAACGTATGCAGTCTCCTGTGACTCCCCTGCTTGGTCCAGTTGCAAAGACGCACGAATATCAGCGATAAGTGCGACCACCAGCACCTTCTCGCGTGCAACCGAGGCCCCCTGGTCTTTCTCGCTGTCCGAGAGCCCCAGCTCACCCTCAGAGTTCCACTGGGGTCCACGTGACCACCGAGGCCACTTCTGGCTCAGACTCTTCGCCCCGATGAGGGAGGAGGGGTGGACGTTTCTTAGGGGCCCCCGCAGCATGGCTTGGTCCCTCCCGGGGAAAAAATTCCCCAATACTGACCTCAACTGGTCCAGGGACACCAAAGACCCTATCGCAGGTTGTGCTTCCGTTGGCTCCTCCTTGGAGGGATCCGCAGGTTCAGCCGCCATTGCGACCCTGTACCCTGACAAGCAGGAACGACCTGACACCCCCACAGATCAACCAGTGGAGAAAACCCAGGAGGACTGCAACCACCGCACTTGCTGTTTGTTGCCTCTCAAAGCGCTGCGTCCCAGTAGGAGTGCTAGTGACCGCCAGTCAGAGAGCCTGCGCCGCCTGTGCCATCCACGCTGTTCCAGGGTGAAAGAGGAAGCATCGGCTAAAAACGCACGTTTTTCTTTCCCCAGGCACATCCAAAATGGCCACAAGAGGCCAAAAGCTTGATATACAGGCAGCGACTACGGCAAAATGGCCGGCGCTCAACACTAGAGGCCAAGATCACCAACAAAATGGGTGCGACTACGGCAAAATGGCGGCAATCTGACGCAAAATGGCGGTGGATCGCCGCATGGCGGCTTCCATGCGTGGGGTGCGGTGCGGTTTGCAAAAACACCCAAGGGAAACCTGAGCCCTAGAACAGAGACCCTCCACCGGCCGGCCCAGACCACTAACAAGCGCCCAGCCTCCCCCCCCTCCGCGCCCCTGGGGGGGAAGAGGGGGTCACTCATCAGTCTGACGGGCGTAGCGGGTAGCCACCCGGTTGCAGACCTTCCTCCCCTGCCGGAGAGGGATGCTGCAGGCCACAGGCCCCTGGACGGGAACAAGGTCCGGTCAATGGGCGCAAATGGGGATCACCCACTGGCCACCCGCACGGAACGGGCACGATGCGGCGGACCCTGCCACGGCTAAGGTTAGTTTGCATCGGTCAGCCGCGCTGGGGATGGTTCAGGATTCTGGATATCCTCTATGCCCCAGCCGGCTTCTTGATAGCAGTCTTCATAAACTTGAGAAAAACAAAAAATAAGCGGTAGCAAAAAAAGGAAACCGCAGGTCCCATAAGGGAACCAGGTCTAACTCCTTGCACTAGGCATAATAAAACTGATATGCTATGCAGAGCAGGGGGGGGTTATATGTGAGAGAGATGATGGCCCCCTGGGAGGGGTCAGCTTGCTTTTTTTCTATTTGCCTAGGTCTACTCCTTGTAGGATGTGCATATAACCCACTTATCAAAAGAAGGGCTGCGTCTGTCAGTGAACGTAAGAGAAACAAGATGTACTCCAAAGATTAGTCCATACACTTTATACTTTATAGTGGTAAGAAGTCTCAAGGAGAAGTCCTCAAAATGGATGGATTCACAGATGGACAGGGAAAGCACACAGTCACAGGCAGCTCCTCAGCAGGAAATGGTAAATCTCTCAGTCACAAACAAAAACAGCAGAAAGAGGGTGCCTGGGTAAGGGCCGGTTCACACTGAGGCGATCCGACTTCGGGGCGACTTTGCTAGGCGATTTGAAAAGGCGAAGCGATTGCGAAGCGATATCAGGCGATTTGAGGCGATTTTAACAGGAGTACCTGGGACATGAGAGGTGTGTCTTCTGGCAAAATTATGTTTTTCTTCCTGGAAAGTCGCTTCTTCATAGACGGGCATCCGACTTGGAAGCGAACTTCCATTGACTTCTATGGGCTCAATTCGCCTAGAAGCCGCTTGAAAATAGTACAGGAACCTTTTTTGGAATCGCTTTGGACTTGAGTAGCGCATATTAAGACGGCTCCATTCATTCCAATGGGATTTCTGATGTCAGGCGATTTGAGGCGAATTGGGGCAACACAAGTGGGATCGCAAATCGCCTAGGATCGCCTCAGTGTGAACCGGCCCTAAGGGTGTTTGTGAAAACAAGTAACAATTTATTTTGATACACTTACATACCAGTGTTTTGCAAGCTGCACACAGGGTGGGTGTGGATCACCAATCAAGCAGCCAGCCATCACGAGGGATGAGAAGACCGCTGTGGGGAGAAACTCAGACGCGCCATGTGGAGTTGAGTAACTGGCGGAGTCCTAGGTTATACAACTCCACACGGCGGGTCTGAGCTTCTCCCCACAGCAGTCTGGTCATCCCTCATGAAGGCTGCCTGCTTGATTGGTGATCCACATCCACCCTGTGTGCAGCTTGCAATATACTTGTATGTAAGTAGCAGAATAAAGTGTTACTTGTTTTAGCAATCACACTTACCCAGACGCCCTCTTTCTGCGGTTTTTACTCAAGAGTGCCTCACTAACCCCAACCTTTCTGCCCAACTTTGTCATTCATAAAAGTCGTACGATTGCTTCTATTAAAGTTATTGTAAATTCTCATTTTTAAAAAAAAAACAAAAAAGCAAATGTCAAACTTAACTCTACCGTGCAGTTGGATTTGCACAGAGCAGCCCGAATCCTCCTTCTCGGGCCCCTCTTCACTGCTTCTGGCCCCTCCCTCCCGTTGGAGTGCCCCACAGCAAGAAGCTTGCTATTGGGGCACCCGAGCCGAGTCTCAGCTCCGCGTGTCCATTAAGACACAGAGCCCGATCCAGCCCCACCCCCCTCTCTCCCCTGCTTGGCTAACTGATTTTGATAGACAGCCGCAGGAGCACTGCTGGTGTGTCTCCCAGCCAATCAGGAGGAGAGTCACAGATGGCTAAGGCACTTGTGGATATCACTGGATGGATACATTAAGTTCTGACTTGGCTCGGGTGCCCCCATAGAAAGCTGCAGGCTGAGGGGGCACTCAATAGGAGAGAGAGGTCAGGAGCAGCAAAAAGGTACCCGGGATGCTCTGTGTAAAACCAACTGCACAGAGGAGGCAAGTATAACTTTTTGTTTTTTTTTTAAACAAAGACATAGGCCGGTTTCACATAGTCCTTCCGTCAGCGGGCTCCATTTAGCTCAGCGTGGATGGGGGTTTCCAGCCCTCAGACTTTCCGGGTCTGGGGTGGATCAGAGAGCGATGGGTGTCAGAGGACATGTCTCCGCTGACATGCGTCGCTCCGTAGGGTTGCATGGATGGTCCATTCAGGTCAGCCTGGAAAAATGGACAGGCGGACCTGAATGGAACGTACGTATGAAAAGGGGCCTTAAAGTGGATGTAAACCCCCCCAAAAAATTCACATTAACGATTCTACCTACTAGAGCAGGGGTAGGCAAACCTGGGGCCCTTTTCATAAACCGGGGTGCCCCCTCAGGGAGATACTGCTCACATGAATATTCCTCTTGCTTCCAGTATATCACATTCGTCACATCAATAGCACTGGGGATTTACCTTAAATGAAAGTACTCCACATAGTGCAAATCTGACTGAGTTTTATTGGAAACAGCAATCACATAACCCCCCCTTACAGATGTACACTCACTTGGTAACAGATAAAATCAAGCATGAAAAATCAGAGATACCGGCCTCTTCACCTGCCTCGTCTCACCGCTCTGAAGCGTGCGGCGTTCCCGGGTACGGAGCGGTGTTCAGCCGGCTCAGAGGTAATTTGACGATTATGCAGGTCCAGAATGCCCTCTGAAAACATTTATGGGTGAGTGGCATTTACTATCCTTCATGACCGGTATAAGTGTGATAACGTGTTTTGCAGTGACCCTCTCAGATTTTGAATTTGAATCATATGTAGCATGTACATTTGGTAGGGTTGGGGTTACGATCTTCACACACAGTGCAATATACAATCAGCGTGTAGTGGACGATCTCGTGCCGTGTATGGTCACTCCCGCCCACATATGATCGGTGAATTTGCATCCAGACGCCTATACAGCCTATGCTACTCGTGGCGTATTGGATAGAGGGGTAGTAGGTTGAGCGCTGTATTTTCTGTCCATTCCCTATATGTCCTTGGAGGGCTGGGGTGGTAGCTTGGACCTATTGCGGTCAATGCAGTTGGTCCAGGCGCTGTGAATTGGCATGTCAGGCGGCCGAACAAGGAACGGAATCGGCAAAGTTAATTTACCTGCCTTTGAGCAATAAAGTGGGGACGCTGTGTGTGTGTAGTCACGCCCTCAGACGAAGTGATGATGAAACGCGTCAGGGCGTGACTACACAGCAGTCTGAGCCGGCTGAACACCGCTCCGTACCCGGGAACGCCGCACGCTTCAGAGCGGTGAGACGAGGCAGGTGAAGAGGCCGGTATCTCTATGATTTTTCATGCTTGATTTTATCTGTTACCAAGTGAGTGTACATCTGTAAGGGGGGGTTATGTGATTGCTGTTTCCAATAAAACTATCAGTCAGATTTGCACTATGTGGAGTACTTTCATTTAAGGTAAATCCCCAGTGCTATTGACGTGACGAATGTGATATACTGGAAGCAAGAGGAATATTCATGTGAGCAGTATCTCCCTGAGGGGGCACCCCGGTTTATGCAAAGGGGTTTACTGTTTTGCTGTTTGGTGAGTGCATCACCTAAGGGGGACCCTATCCTCTCCCCCCCTCTTCGTTTTTACACGTGGTGTGGTGACGGAAGCAAGATTTTATCTATAGACTTTTTTCACTACATATGTGATTTCATTTTGTTTTTGATTGTACCAGTCTAATGATCCTCTTGTTAGCGCTGCTTGCATCACACATGGGACTGATTTAAACTTTTTTGATGCCAGATGTATTGTTATAATTTTAAAGCAGCTGCTTTTTTAAGCTATGTATTGAGCATGGTATCTATGTCCTAAGCTCTGATAGTGGCATATTTTTATTTTAAAATTCTAATTTTGAGGTAATCATTTAGTGCCACCGTTTAGTAAACCTGGGGCCCTCCAGCTGTTGCAGTACTACAAGTCCCATCATGCCTCTGGGAGTAATCGGAACTGCCAGCCTTGTAATGCCTCATGGGAAATGTAGTTCCACAACAGCTGGAGGGCTACTGGTTGCCTACCCCTGTAGTAGAGTATAGGATTTCATGTCATCTATGCCCAGTCTTGCCACAAAGAGTTAGAGAGGAACTGCAGTCTGCTCACATAATTTGTAATAAAAACATCTTTGTCATTTTAAAGCTTCCCTCCAACCACTTTGCATATTTTTTTTATATATACTAGGATTCTGTATTTGCCAAATATGCTGCAGAAATCTCCCACCACCGAGTCTGGCTGCAATCATTTTAACTGTGGGCAGCTGACTCTGTTGCCTGTTCACTTCCTGGATTTACAGACACACAGCTCCAGCTCTGCAGCTCTCATTGGCCGTCTTGTGACTCATCCCCCCTCCCTTCCTGGCAAACTCTCGGAGTAAGAGAGAGCGCTGTGCATGATGTCAAACCCGAGGCATTTTTCCACACAAGAAACAGGAAGTGGGCTGTATAATGTATTTTACTGGCAGGAAAAAAAACCTTTTACTATCCAAAATTAAAACAAGGGCATTAGATTTAAGAGATGGAAAGATGAAAAAATGACTGAAGTTCCTTTAAACCAGCTCTGAGCAATCCTTTTTCAGTAAAAGAATAATAAGTAATTTCTTTATCTTCTGCATGGAGCATACAGAGCTTCACCCCCCCCCCCCTTCCTTTCTTCTCCAGCTCTTAGTGTAGAGATGGGTGGGAAGTCTTGTGACATCACAAGTCTACCCACCGAACTTCAGCAAAGAGAGACAACCACTAATTCTAGAGTTTTGCAAGGCTGCTACTGCTGAAGTAAGTGCCATATGTAAGGTGGGGATACATGCAGGAGGCTTGCGTGTATATATACACACATTAATACTGTGCCATTAGTTTATACTGGGTGAGTGGTGGATTTACATCCACTATCACTTTAACCATTTCAATACCAGCAACTTAGAACACTTCCCTACCACACAAATTTTCAGCTTTCAGCACTGTTGCATTTCGAATGACAATTGCGCGGTCATGCGACACTGTACCTAAACTAAATTTTTAGATTCCTCCCCCCCCCCCACAAATAGAGCTTTCTTTTGGTGGTATTTGATCACCTTTGGGGTACTTATTTTTTTGCGCTACAAATAAAAAAAAAACAAAACACAAAAATTTAAAAAAATATATTTTGTTCTTTTTTTCCTCGTCACAAAACTTTGTAAATAAGTACATTTTCTCCTTCACTGATGAAGCTGCACTTATATGCAGCACTGATAGGAAGCCCTGGTAAGCGGCACTGATGGGAATAGGCAGCATTCATGGGCACGATAGGTGGCACTGATATCGCAGCAGCTATAGGAATGGCACTGACACGCATCACAAACGGGCACAGTCCCATCCCTATTGGGCATTGTGTGCCCCCTACCAGGTGGTCTAGGGTGGCATCCCTGGTGGTCACTGGGTGGTGTTGCTGTGTGGGCTCCCTGGTGGTCCTAGTCAGCTCCCTGGTGGTCTAGTGTTGCGATCCGAGAGGGGGCTGTGCTGATATTCAGCACAGCCACACCCTGTCAGGAGAGCCGCTGATCGGCTCTCTACTCACTTCTGCAGACGCGACAAAAGGAAAAGCTGATAAACTTTTTTTCCTGTTTGCACTGTGATCATCTGACAGAAGCCTATTACCTAGATTGGAGATGTGGTGTGTCAGGCTGACACACCACATCACCGATCTCCGCCCTACGTGCGCCCCGCGCCGGCATGTTATCCTGCTGGATGTCATATGATGCCCAGTCAGGATAACTGAACCATTTCCCGGCCGTCATTTTGTATATGGCGTTAGGGAAGTGGTTAAGTAAGGGCAGATTAACTTTGCATTTCCTGGAATCCATCTGGCCTTCGCTCAGGCAAGCAGGAAGGAGGGCGTGCTTAGTTGAGAAAATCCTTCAGTTTAACCACTTGCCTTGCACTGCTTGGGTGTACCAAGATGGCTGCGGTTAAGGCCTTATAAACGTGTCCAGCTCCTAACACAGACAAGAATACAGGACCCTCACAAGACCGAGAATCCTGCTAGTCCAGGCCTCTTTGGTCAGCACAGGGAGCTCAGAAGCTCTGACCTCCTTTCTCCTCTATATCTCTCTTTAAATGCAAGGATTTGCTGTGAGGAGGTCGCTTTCTAAATATTTTAAAGAACCCAACCAGGCCAGTCACCCAGCTATGACCTCTACTGGGCCCCACAGGCCGGCTAACTACTCAGAGATAGCACGGGTCTGTGTCCTGAGGTGATCTCCAGCCACCCTAAACCTTACTCCGGGACCTAATTCTACAACACCTCAACCTATTTCTGCCTCTCCAGCCTCTACAGAATCCCTACTTCGACACACTATGGAGGCCACACCGGTAGGTCTTAGCGCTGCAACACGACAGGAGCTCGGTACCACCAGCCCCCCATTCCAAGACCCCCCTGTAAATATAGCAGACTTATTTCTGAAATTTTCGACTTTACTTGAAAGAGGCCTTGCAAACACGGCTGCAAAAATTACGGGAGACAAAGGAGGACTTTCACAACCTGGGCTCCAGAATGGAGGCTATTGAACAAAAGTTGGATATCACAGTAGCTAAAACAAACCAAAACTCATCCCACATCCAAGTTTTAAAAGATCAACTGGACACTGCCCTAGCGAGAATTGATGATCTCGAAAATAGATCTAGACGCTATAACTTCAGGGTGAGGAGTCTACCGGAATCTATCACGGACATCACACCGGCACTTCAGGATCTGATCACCTCACTGATCCCCAACATTCCTAAACACAGATTGGAATTGGACAGGGCCCTACAGAGCTTTGGGCCCTCCAAGAAAAGATGGATCTCTCCGACAGATGTTAGTGAAACCGCACTTTTATGCGGTCAAAGAAGAGATTATGAGCGCATTCAAATCCTTACCCTTCTTGCATGGGGCATCGCGTC
The DNA here is from genome assembly GCA_018402905.1 of Glandirana rugosa. Classification (NCBI taxonomy): domain Eukaryota; kingdom Metazoa; phylum Chordata; class Amphibia; order Anura; family Ranidae; genus Glandirana; species Glandirana rugosa. The sequence continues at coordinate 393,159 of BLSH010468313.1, read as the reverse complement.
CAGATCTTTACAGATCTATCACCAACCACTATTCAAAAGAGGAGAGCCCTCAAACCACTACTCAGCGTACTCCAACAAAAGGATCTCAAATACTGGTGGGCCTTCCCCTTTGCCGTGAAATTTATCCATAAGGGGAAAACTCACTTCATTACATCGCTCCCGGATGGGGAAAAACTTTTGATTAAGTTACAATTAATCTCCCAAGAAGCTCCGATGGATTTAACCGACCCAACTGATTCCCAGTCGTAGAGACCTCTACCGGTCAGCCCAGTATCACCTCTCTGGTCCAACTCGAGGAGCAAGAAAGCTAAAGATAAACCCCCTTAGGAGGCCCAATCTGGGCAGGGAACTGCCCTTTCCCCTCTTTACCCGTTTCAGCCCCCTACTTGGGTCCTGAAAAAGACTTTTGTGCCTAATGATATAGACAATGGTTCCAGATTTATAAGACCCCCGGTTTCTGACCGTTGAGATTCTAGGGTATTTTTGTTGGTTCTCGTTCAATCTTGTTTCCCTCTTACGCATACCAGTTAAAATTTACATAAGCAACATGTTTGTTGTGGGGTCGTGTCCCTACTCGCTCTCGGGTGAATGAATGGGGACCCGGGCCTCCTGAAAGGGATCCGGAGCTCCACAGTACACTGCAGAATGTTATGCTCTTTTGAAGATTACATCCATTCTAATTGTTCTGGTTCTGTTTTGGTTTTTTTTTTTGAGCAACTTCTGCCAGGAGATGCTCCTGCCGGGGTAGGTTCCCATGCGCCTCCACTTATCCTCGGGTCTTCCAAGGAATCCCCAAGGATAAGTTATCTGCCCTTTTTGGTCAGATATCACACCTTTTTGGGTCTATGACCCTTGTTCTCTTCCCTCACCAGAGGGCTGGTCTGGCGTTTCAGAGGGGTATTTCCTCCCCTCTGAGGCCATACCCTCCAGCTATCTCCAGATTTAATCTTCTCTATTTGGCTCTATCTCTTGTTGTTACTTTTCCTACTATGTTTCTTGCCTTTTCTTCGCACCTAACATTTATCTCTATTTCAGCCGATTCCAGTCCAGTTAACCACAACCAGAGGCTTCCAGATACCAGTGGAATTTTAATGCTGTCACGGGGGATTATTGACCTTATGGTGAGTGATGATGTAAACTTGAATTTTGCTTCCCTCAGACGCCATGGCTAAAACACATCAGAAAACCCTTAGAATAGCTACCCACAATGTACAGGGGTTAAATTCTCCCATAAAAAGGAGGAAAATCCTGGACCATTACAAGTCCCTCAAGATGGATATAGTAATGGTGCAGGAGACCCATTTCCCTGCTCGGTACAGCCCCAAATTCCTTCACTCACATTTCCCCTCCTTCTTTCTAGCCAAAGCAGAATCGAAAACCAAAGGGGTAGCCATCCTAATTGCTAAATCCTGCACTTTAACCCCATGCTGGGAACTCAAGGACCCAGAAGGCAGATATGTCCTCGTCAAGGGCACTATCAAAGGCAATTTATATTCACTAGTCTCCTATTACGCTCCAAACAAAGGCCAACTCACCTTCAAATCCCTACTTGATATCATCCAACCTCATCTAGAAGACAGAATTATTTTAGGGGGGGACTCTAACATCGCCTTTGACCAAGGACTTTGACAAAACTAGACCCCCAAAGAACCAACTGACACGCCCCTCCAAAGCGAGTCTTAAATTAGCGAAATTGCTACATACAGCGAATCTGACAGACATTTGGAGGGAAATCAACCCAGCCAAGAAAGACTTCACACATTATTCAACGCCTCATAACTCCTATGCGTGAATTGACCATCTGCTAGTACGAACTGACTCAGTACCACTAATTTCTCTATCCCGAATAATTGACATCGCCCTCTCAGATCAATCTATAGTGCTCTTACAAATTCTATCAGACCCGCATTACGCGAGAAACTCAGTGGAGACTTAATTAATCTCTTCTCACTGATCCAATCATAGTCTCAGAGCTCAATAACACCATTAAGGAATACTTCTCGCTTAATAACACGGAGGGAATTACCGCGCGCACCCTTTGGGCAGCCCATAAAGCCTTTATCAGAGGTAAACTCATTCAGATTTCATTGCATCGAAAAAAGGAAAGGATGGCGGATCTAGTCAGACTCGAAAAATCTTATCTGTCCCTCCTCGCTCAGCACAAGGCCAATCCCTCTAAGCTTCTCACCTCTCAATTAGACAAAGCTAGATTAGAACTGAATTTGGTGTTAATGGCTAAATCAGAAAAATCAATCCGCTGGAGTGGACAAAAACTCTACACACAGTATGACAAACCCGGAACCATGCTAGCTTCCAGACTAACCCCTCGACCACGTCAATTCACACGTCCCAAAATCAGTATTCCAGGTCAGGGCCTCTCTTCAAATCCAACGAATATCCTAGAAACGTTTCATAAATATTACTCAAATCTTTATAGCTCCCCCCCTCAGACTCCTAAAAACCAGGCCCAGTCATTTTTTGACGGTATACCTCTCCCCTCTCTGACGGCTGAACACAAACACATCTTAGTGGCTGAAATTTCAGAAAAAAAGATTCTAGGAGTCATCAAGGATTTAAAGAATGGGTCTGCGCCAGGCCCGGATGGCTTCTCCGTGCCTTACTATAAGACCTTTGCTGAGACACTCTCTCCCTTTCTATCGAAATTCTTTAATTCCATGACACAGAACCTTCCCCTAAACCTGCAGCTCAACTCGGCCTACATTTCAGTAATATCAAAACCAGATAAAAACCCTGAGGAAGTGGGCAATTATAGACCGATTTCACTCATCAATAATGACATCAAAATCTTGACTAAAACACTAGCCAACAGGTTAGCCTCTTTCATTAATGCCTATATAAGCAAAGATCAGGTAGGCTTTATACCCAGTAGACAGGGACCAGATCAGATACGCAGGGCTATAGACTAAATCTCCATCCTGCAGTCTAATTGGGAGGGGGGCCCGAAGCAAAGAGGTATGGTCTTATCCTTAGACCTACAAAAGGCTTTTGACTCGGTAGCATGGCCTTACCTGTTCACACTTTTAGAAAAATGGGGCTTTGGCCAACGCTTTATGGGCATTATTAAAGCACTCTACTCTTTCCCGACAGCCCAAATTAGGCTTCAGGGCTTCTACTCAAAACCAATAGCCATAGCTAATATGAAAATAAAAATAATGAACCGCGCTTCCCCTAATGGTTCGAAGGGTAAACTTGTCTACACATAGAAATTACATCCAATTATACCAACTATAGACAAGCAATACAACATATGCAAATTATCAAAATATGCCACCAATTAAATAAGTGTAATAAGCATGCAGAGGTGCTGAGTGCTTATATAGTTAACGGAATTGTGCACAGTGTACTGGTTTTAAAGTCCAAAATCTATAAGTCCAAACTGTATCCTTGCTTCATGCATAAATACACAATGTGTTATTTTCATCTTGCACCCATATCTTCACCATCGCTATTAGATGTAAAGAATAGCAAGTAGTAGAAAAACCGATCATCCACCTTTTCACCCAGTGAGTGTGCCCTACTCACCAGATGCTCTGATTCCTATTACGGGAATCAAACACGTATGTGAACCATCAGGGTTTTCCTCCAAAACATCTCGGGAAGGAAGCCCACGATCTCAGGCTGCACCGTAGTCTCTACAGGATATTCACCTCCCAAGTGTGGGGTGAAAAAAGAAGTGGAGCCGATATGGTGAAGTACTTCTTATGCAAGTTTATTAAACGAACGATAGTAAAATACAATAAAAGCTTACTTGGGTCAAAGGGGTGCAGGGAACGCAGATTGTGCCCCTCCTGCGTGTCACAAAGCGGAAATGACGTAGGAGTCAACAATGCCCTTACGCGGCGTTTCGTCAGTCAACGTGCTGACGTCATCAGAGGATGTTTTTTCAAAAAAAAAGAAATTTGGGGGTGTTTTTGCAAAATTGGTGCTCTTTCGTTTATAGCGGCGATCAGAAATGACGCAGAGGTGATCAAATACCACCAAAAGAAAGCTATTTGTGGGGGAAAAAAAGGAAACAAATTTCGTTTGGGTACAACGTCGCGCGACCGTGCAATTGTCAGTTAAAGCGACGCAGTGCCGAATCGCAAAAAAGGGATTTTATTAAAACTTACCGTAACTCGGAGAAAAGGATTTTACGGTAAGTTTTAATAAAATATCTTTTTCTCCTATCGTTCACTGACAGACACAGCTCTCCATTACGTGTGGGGATGTCCCCAAGCTGTGTCCAAAAGAGGGGTGGGCAAACGCTAACAACAGTACCCAACAGAACCTCTAAGGAGGCGCCAGACGCACCTACACTGCCGCCTGCAAAACTTTGCGGTCAAAAGCAGCATCCGGAGATGCAAATACATCAACCTTATAAAACTTCGTGAAAGTGTGAACCGAGGCCCAAGTGGCCGCCTTGCACACCTGTGACACTGAGGCCTGGTGTCTAAAAGCCCAGGAAGTGCTAACAGCCCAGGTAGAATGAGCCGTAACCGGAAAAGGAGGAACCTTGCCCCGAAACAGAATACGCATGGGTCACAGTCTGTCTGATCCAACGAGAGATCGTAGCCGAGGAAGCCGCCAAACCTTTGTGCGGACCCTCAGGCAGAACAAACAGGGCATCAGCTTTACGAAAAGAAGCTGTAGCAGACAAATACACTCTTAAGGCCCTCACTACGTCCAAAGCATGCAATTCAATTTCTTTTGGATGTGATGGATGAGGGCACAATGAAGGAAGGACAATATCTTCATTAATGTGAAAGGAAGAAACCACCTTCGGAAGAAAGGAAGGAGAGGGTCGCAAGACCGCCCTATCCTTATGCAGGACTAAGTAGGGAGACTTGCACGAGAGTGCTGCTAATTCAGACACCCGTCTGGCGGAGGTGATGGCTACTAGGAAAGCCACCTCCTGCGAGAGCAGCTATAAGGAAATCTCCCTGATTTTTTCATAAGGCGGTTTCTGAAGTACAGAAAGCACCAAATTCAGATCCCACGGAGCCAATGGAACCTTCACCCGAGGCACCACATGTCGTACACCTTGAACAAAGGTACGAATCAACGAGTGCGAAGTCAAAGGTCTCTGGAAAAGAACTGCCAGAGCCGATATATCTGGCCCTTAAGAGTACTCAAAGCCAGTTTTTTGTTCAGGCACTGCTGCAAAAAAGTTAGGATCCTGGATACCACATAAGAGCGAGGGTTATGACCCTCCGCCTCGCACCAAGCTATATAAGCCTTCCAGGTGTGGTGGTAAATCTTGCGGGAAGTACACTTACGAGCCTTCAACAATGTAGGGATCACTGAGTCAGCAACTCCCCTATCTCTTAGCACCTGGGACTCAATAGCCAAGCCGTCAAAGCCAGTGTGGGTAAAGCAGGGTGCAAGATGGGCCCCTGAGACAGAAGATCGTCTCTCAGCGGGAGCCGCCAGGGGGAGTCTGCCACCATTTGCACCACATCGGCATACCAAGTGCGCAGAGGCCAATCTGCAGCCACCAGGATTATTGGTATTCCCACTGCCACTATCCTGCGGATCAATCGCGGTAACAGTTTTATCAGAGGGAAAGCATACAGAAGTCGGTAACGGCCCCAGGGGGCCACCAGAGCGTCCGTGGCCACTGCCAACGGATCCTTCGTTCTGGACACAAAGGTCTCCACCTTGAACACCGCCGGGTGGAGGGACCACTCTCCCTGGTCCAGCGTCTGGCGACTGAGAAAATCCGCCTGCCAGTTCTCCACACCTGGGATGTAAATGGCGGAGATTGCCGGAACGTGACGTTCCGCCGAACGCAGTATCAAAGCTGCCTCCGCCGCAGCTGCTGGACTTCTTGTGCCGCCCTGATGGTTCACACATCACACATGCCACTGCTGTGGCATTGTCCGAATGAATTCGGACCGGACGGTCCTGCAATCTCACTGTCCAGTGAAAGAAGGAGACCCTTCCAGAGGAATAGTCATTGCCTTACTAAGGCAGGCTATCGGTGGGTCCACCACAGGCGATTCCCATTTCTTCAAAAAGCTTTCCTCAAAGGGATAGCGAGCAGCGAACTGTTTTGACAGCGAAAAGGAAAGCTGCAGACGTTGCCATTCACAGCAAAGAAAACGACCAAAACATTGAACGTAGGGGTAAGCCTTGGGGGCCCTAGAGGACCCACACACATACGCAGAAGTCTGCGATTCACCATCCTGGCTCAATCGCAGCGTAGTGTGAATGCCAGTGATAATGGCGGCGACCCCTTGATCCTCTTGACCGTCCAATGGGCCCAGTTCCCAATCAGATAGGTCCACTGGGGTCCCTGAGACCCCTGAGGCTACTTCCGGATCAGAATCCTCCCCTGATGAATAAGGGGGAGGAAAGGGACGCTTCTTGGAGGCTTGTTGGGCGACCTCCGCCCGGGGCAGAAATTCACTAAAGACCGCCTGTAGCTGGTCCAAAAATGCCCCTTGCGCAGATTGCGCCGCCGCTGATGCCTCCCCAGCAGGTTCAGCAGTGTAATCTGCCATTGCTATTTGCCCCCAGACCCCTCTCAGTGACACACATGTGGTACTAAAGAGGATGAGGCACCCCCACACTGAAGCACACCACCACCCCACAGCGCACCAGGGAACCCAGGAGGACTGCACCCGCCGCCACCAGCACCCACAGGGGAGCCCAGCTGTTACTTGCTATTTTTTGCTGCCAGTAACCCCGGAGGATCGTCAGAAGAGCCGTGCCGTCCGATCACCACCGCTCCACAGAGAAGGGAAAACGCTGCACACACCTTTTTGCAGAGACATGTGGCCAAAATGGCCGCTGTTAGACACTAGAGGCCGAAACCCCCTGTACAGACACTTGCAGTACCGCAAACGGCCGCTCTGAGCGCTAGAAGGAAAGCACCATAGGCCAGATAGGTCTGCGGCTACGGCAAAATGGCGGCCGATCGCCGCATGGCGGCGGAAACGAAATTTTTTTTTTTTTTTTTTTGTTAGTCGGTCCCCCTTCCGCCCCTGAAAAGAGGGGAAGGGAGGAACTCTCACTCACCACTTCGGACGAGCGCAATGGGTAGCCACCCAGTCGCAGACTTTCCGCCCCTGCCTGGACGGCACGCTGAAGGCCAGAAATTCCCCTATCGAATTGCATCCGGGCTGGGCGTAAGTGGGGATCACCCCCGGCCACCCGCACGGAACGGGCACTATGCGGCGGGTCACCATACTGGGGGACTGGCTCGCATCAGTCGGCCAGGTCGGGGAAGGTACAGAGCCCATGGACTCTCCATGCCCGAACCGGCTTCTTGATAGCAGAACATCTTGATAGAAGACAAGAAAATAAAATAAAACAAAAAGAATGGTCACAAACAGGACCGCAATTCCCCTAAAGGGAAGCCAGGTTAACTCCTATGCTATGGAAGGGGTTTATGTGGGAAGAGAGGACGGTCCCATGGGAGGGGCCAGCTGTTTCTTTTCCCTGTCTAGTTAACTCCTAGTGAGACCAGCATAAACCCCACAGGTAATGGAGAGCTGCGTCTGTCAGTGAACGATAGGAGAAAAGTCAGGACCCTGGACACGACATAAGAGCAAGGGTTATGACCCCCCGCCTCGCACCAAGCTATATAAGCCTTCCAGGTGTGGTGGTAAATCTTGCGGGAAAGTACACTTGCGAGCCTTCAACAACGTAGGGATCACCGAGTCAGCGACTCCCCTGTCTCTTAGCACCTGGGACTCAATAGCCAAGCCGTCAAAGCCAGCGAGGGTAAAGCAGAGTGCAAAAGGGGCCCTGAGACAAAAGGTTGTCTCGCAGCGGGAGCCGCCAAGGGGCGTCTACCACCATGTGCACCACGTCGGCGTACCAAGTGCGCCGAGGCCAATCTGGAGCCACCAGGATTATTGGTATCCCCTCCGTCACTATCCTGCGTATCAATCGCGGAAGCAGTTTTATCGGAGGGAAAGCGTACAGAAGGAGGTAATGGCCCCAGGGGGCCACCAGAGCATCAGTGGCCACTGGCAACGGATCCTTAGTTCTGGACACAAAGGTCTCCACCTTGTGATTGAATCGAGACGCCATGAGATCCACGTCTGGCGTCCCCCATCTGCGGCAAATCTGATTGAACACCTCCGGGTGGATGGTCCAGCGTCTGGCAACTGAGAAAGTCTGCCTGCCAGTTCTCCACACCTGGAATGTAAATGGCGGGGATTGCTGGAACGTGACGTTCCACCCAAGGTAGTATCAGAGCTGCCTCCGCCGCAGCTGCTGGACTCCTTGTGCCGTTCTGATGGTTCGCATACGCCACTGCTGTGGCACTGTCCGATTGAATTTGAATCGCACGACCCTGCAATCTCACTGTCCAGTGAAAAAGGCACAATCAGCTCCAGTACATTGATGGGGAGGCGAGCCTCCTGTGCCGACCAATGGCCCTGGGCAGACAGCTGCCCCAGGATCCCTCCCCAGCCTGAAAGACTGGCATCCGTGTTGATGATCACCCACTAAAGGGGCAGGAACGACTTCCCCTGAGTCAGGGTCGAGTCCCGAAGCCACCAAGCCAGAGGCGCCCTGGTCTGGGAGCTCAGACGGATACGAAGGTCCAAGGTCCGAGGGGGCCTTTCCCACCGAGCCAGAATTGCTCGCTGAAGGAGGCGAGTGTGACTCTGGGCGAATGGGATCGCCTCGAACGACGAGACCATGAGCCCCAGCACCCGCATACAGAACCGTAATGAAGACCGACGGTGCGACAGGAGAGTTCGCACTGCCGACTGCAGAGACAGCAACTTGGCTGGAGGGAGGAACACCTTCGCCTGTTCTGTGTCCAGAATTAGACCCAGATACTCCAGGCGACAGGATGGAGAGACCGACGACTTCTGCAGGTTGAGTAACCAACCGAAGTCCTGCAGTGAGGTCATTGTGATTCTCACATTCTCCTCCAGAGCCGAGGCGGTCTCCGCTCGCAGGAACAGGTCGTCTAGGTAGGCTACCACCGCAATGCCTCTCTGTCGAAGCAACGCCAACACCGGGGCTAGCAGATTTGTCTCCCACTGCAAATCGAAGATGCCGTGGACGAATGGGTACATGGAGATACGCATCCCTGATGTCCAGGGACGCCAGAAATTCCCCCTGATGAAGGGCGGCCACGACCGAGCGGATAGATTGCATCCGGAATTTCCGCGCCCTGACATACCGGTTCAGGGCCTTCAGGTCCAGTACTGGCCGAACCCCCACCCCCCCACACACTTTTTGGGAACCACAAATAGATTCGAGTAGAAACCTCTCTTCTGGAGGCACTGGCACGATCACCCCCTGGTCCGAAAGTGCTTGGACAGCCCCAAGAAGAGCCTCCCGGCGATCCTGCGGGAGCCCTAAGTTTGATGGGAAGAACCTGTCTGGGGGTAGAGTGATGAACACCACTTCCCAGATCCAGGGGTCAGGAATGTGGGCCAGCCACCGGCCTGCGAACCCCAGAAGACGTCCCCCCCACCCGAATCCTGGGTGGGGGCAACCCATCAGGCTGAGGAGGACTTGTCCTCCGCCTTTTCGGTTTTGCGCTGCCACTGCCGTCTTCCGGCCCCTGCAGCAACCTTACCGGGGTGGGTCCCTTTACTTGCTGCGCCCGGGGCGCGAAAAAACCTCTTCTGACCTGAGGGGGCCCCTGTCTACGGCGAAACTCACGCCTGCGGGGCTCTGAAAGGAAGGTACTCTTACCTTCCGTGAAGTCCTTAATAATCTCATCCAAACGTGGACCAAATAGACGTCCACCCTGAAAAGGGAGGTCAGCAAGCCCCTTTTTGGAAGCGTGGTCACCAGACCAAGAACGCAACCAAAGTATCCGTCTGAGTATGACGGCAAAAATCTTTATTCTGGATAACATCGGCAGTAAATCAACGACCGCATCACAAAGGTACTTGAACCCTTGGAGCAAAAACTCAGCCCTCTGCAGCGCATCCATCAGGTGACCGTTTTCCAGATCCTTCTGGAGCTCTTCCATACGCTCAGACAGATGCTGTGCCACCATGGCGGACGCCAGGGCTGGCCGCACAGCAGAACCTGCCACCAGGAACAGCGACTTTAAAAGCGCTCCTGTTTTTCTATCAGCGGGATCCTTAAAGGAAGGGGTCGCTTCCAGAGGAATGGTTGTCGCCTTATTAAGGCGGGCTATCGGTGGGTCCACCACAGGCGATTCCCATTTTTTCAAAAAGCTTTCCTCAAAGGGATAGCGAGCAGCGAACCGTTTTGACAGCAAAGAAGAGTGCTGCGGACGCTGCCATTCACGATAAAGAAAATCATCAAAAAAGTAATTGTAGGGGTAAGCCTTGGGGACCCTAGGGGGTCTAGAGGACCCACACACATACGCAGCAGACTGCGATTCGCCATCCTGACCCAGTCGCAGCTTAGTGCGAATGCCAGTGATACTGGCGGCGACCAACACTTTTTCGTGCACGGCCGCCGCCCCCTGATCCTCTTCACCGTGCGATGGGCCCAGTTCCCCATCAGACAGGTCCACTGGGGTCCCTGAGACCATTTCCGGATCAGAATCCTCCCCTGATGAATAAAGAGGAGGAGGGGGACGCTTCTTGGGGGCCTGTCGGGCGACATCCGCCCGGGGGAGACATTCACTAAAGACCGCCCGCAGCTGGTCTAAAAATGCCCCTTGCGCAGATTGAGCCTCCTCAGCAGTGTAATCTGCCATCTCCCCTCAGTGACACCAGGTGATACTAAAAAAGATGAGGCACCCCCACACTGCCGCACACCACCGCCCCACAGTGCACCAGGGAAACCAGGAGGACTGCACCCACAACCACCAGCACCCACAGGGGAGCCCAGCTATACTTGCTGTTCCGCTGCCTGCAACCCTGGAGGATCGTCAGAAGAGCCGCGCCGCCAGTTTCTCCCCCGTTCCAGAGAAGGGAAAAACGCTGCACACACATGTATTGCAGAGGCATGCAGTCAAAATGGCCGCCGTTAAACACTAGAGGCCGAAAAACACCTTCAGGGAACGTTCAGTACCACAAACGGGCGCTCTGAGCGCAAGAGGGAAAGCCCCATAGGCCCAATAAGTCTGTGGCTAAGGCAAAATGGTGGCGGTCCGCCGCAAAATGGCGGCCGAAAACGGTACGAAGGGCGCTAGATGATCGGTGCGGTGCGTGGGGGAGGTGAACAGGAGCTCCACGTGCCTCACCAGCGGCTACCCAGCAAGAAATTTTTTATTTTTTTTTGGTCGTCGGTCCCCCTTTCCACCCCTAAAAAAGGGGGGAAAGGCAGGAACTCTCACTCTGACGAGCGCCGTGGCGCCAGTCGCAGACCTTCCGCCCCTTCTTGGGCAGTATGCTGCAGGCCAGAAAAATCGCCCTTCCCGAATCGCATCCGGGGCTGGGCGCAAGGGGGGGGATCACCCCAGGCCGCCCGCACGGAACGGGCACGATGCGGCGGGTCCCCATACGGTGGGACTGGCTCGCATCGGTCTGCCAGGTCGGGGAAAGTACAGAGCCCATGGACTCTCTATGCCCAGACCGGCTTCTTGATAGCAGATCGATCTTGATAGAAGACAAAAAATTTAAATAAAAGAATGGTCACAAACAGGACCACCATTCCCCTACAGGGAAGCCAGGTCAACTCTTTGCAAACTAGGCATTTAGACTGGTGAGCTATTCTTTGGAGGGGGTTTATATGAGAAAAGAGGACGGCCCCATGGGAGGGGCCAGATGTTTCTTTTTACCTGCCTAGTTAACTCCTAGGGAGACCAGCATAAACCCCACACGTAATGGAGAGCTGCGTCTGTCAGTGAAAAGTGCTCTGGTCCCAAAGTGTGAAATCCTTCCGGGGCTGAAGTGGTTAAATTGTTACCTGTTGTGTTAAATGGCTACATAGGTAGGTGTGTGTGTGTGTGTATATTTATATATATATGATGCTTATCATTTAGATGACATCTTAGCCTGAAGGGCGTTCAGGACTTTGCCCGAAAGCTTGCTATCTAAATGATGGCTTCTGTTATGCAAGTATGACTTGTAAATTTATTTCAAAATAGTCCTAATGGACTTCTAAATAAATACTGAAGTGCAACGATCCCTCTCAGGATTTTTTTTATATATAGAGAGAGAGAGAGAGAGAGAGAGAGAGAGAGAGAGAGAGAGAGAGAGAGAGAGAGAGAGAGAGAGAGAGAGAGAGATGTGTATGACACAGATATAGATATATACATACAGTGTCTTGAAAAAGTATTCATACCCCTTGAAATTTTCCACATTTTGTCATGTTACAACCAAAAACGTAAATACGTAAATGTATTTAATTGGGACTTTATGTGACAGACCAACACAAAGTGGCACATAATTGTGAAATGGAAGGAAAATGATAAATGGTTTTCAACATTTTTACAAATAAATGTGAAAAGTTTGACATGCATTTGTATTCAGCCCCCTCTACTCTGATACCCCTAGCTAAAATCTAGTGGAACCAATTGCCTTCAGAAGTGACCTAATTAGTAAATAGAGTCCACCTGTGTGTAATTTAATCTCAGTATAAATACAGCTGTTACGTGAAGCCATCGGGGGTTTGTAAGAGAACCTTAGTGAACAAACAGCATCATGAAGGCCAAGGAACACACCAGACAGGTCAGGGATAAAGTTGTGAAATTTAAAGCAGGGTTAGGATATAAAATAAATTTCTCAAGCTTTGAATATCTCACGGACCTCTGTTCAATCCATCATCCGAAAATAATGCAAACCTACCAAGATACTGCCATACACCTAAACGGACAGGTCGGGCAAACGGTGAATGGGGATGCACTGTTCAATCCATCACCTGAAAAAGGAAAGCGTATGGCACAACTGCAAACCTACCGAGACATGGCCGTCCACCTAAATGGATAGGCCAGGCAAGGAGAGCATTAACCCCTTGACGACCAGCCGCCACAGTTGTACTGCAACAGGTTGGCTCAGCTGCGCAAATCGGCGTCGTACGTTGGGCACATACACAGCGATCTGTGGGAGAGCGCGCCCATTCGCTAGCGGGGGAGCTAGTCAGAGGGTCTGGCGGACTTGTTTCCCGCCGGCCACCCCCGATCGTTCCCCGCAGAGACAGAACTGGGATCTGCCAGTGTAAACGAAGCAGGTCGACGTTCTGTCAGGGGAGTAAAGCAGGATCGGCTGTTCCTAGTGATTAGAGGGAAAGGAGTTTGGGACTTTGAATGAGGATATAGTGATTAGGAACAGCAATCTCTCTATTCCCTGTCAGTCCAGCCCCCATACAGTTAGAAACACTTCCCAGGGAACACATTTAACCCCTTGATCCCCACTGTTATCCCCTACCCTGGTAGTGTCATTTAACCATTTGCCGACCGCTGGTCGGCAATTGACGGCGACAAAGTGGCTCTGTAACGCAAAACGCCGTCATACGACGGCGGCCGCGATACAGAGCCACTGTGAGCGCGCGCGCTCACTGGAAGCAAATGTG
>BLSH010468313.1:354621-373137 GCA_018402905.1 Glandirana rugosa | reverse complement strand
GGGAACGGGGGGTGGGATAGAGGGAAGGGGGGTGGGATAGAGGGAAGGGGGGGTGGGATAGAGGAAGGGGGGGTGGGATAGAGGGAAGGGGGGGTGGGATAGAGGGAAGGGGGTGGGATAGAGGGAAGGGGGGTGGGATAGAAGGAAGGGGGTGGGATAGAGGGAAGGGGGGGTGGGATAGAGGGAAGGGGGGGTGGGAGCCCTAGCCCTGCCTGCAGTCCCTCCTGTGCACCCAGTCTGTGGGTAGGTGTGTGTGTTGTACCTACCTCCCGCCCAATAGAGTGCAGGCTCTGGAAGGCGCCAGGGATGCTGCATCCACTGCTGCTCAGGACAGGGTAGCGGCATGGTGGTGGAGGTCTTCACCCTCCCAGGCTCTAGCCAGCCTCCCGCTATGTGAGTCTCAATAGAGTCTCAGGTGGAGGCGGGGGCAGCTATTTTGCCGCCCTAGGCGTGGGCCTTGTCGGGCCTAGGCCTAAATACAGCACTGATCACAACCGAAACTTAAACATCTACAGTGCATCCGGAAAGAATTCACAGCGCTTCACTTTTTCCACATTTTGTTATGTTATTTCAAAATTGATTAAATTCATTATTGTCCTCAAAGTTCTACAAACAAAACCCTATAATGACAACGTGAAAGAAGTTTGTTTGAAATCTTTGCACATTTATTAGAAATTAACCGGGAAAAAAAATCCTATGTACAAAAGTATTCACAGCCTTTGACATGACACTCAAAATTGAGCTCAGGTGTATCCGGTTTCCACTGATCATCCTTGACATGTTTCTACAACTTGATTGTAGTCCACCTGTGGTAAATTCAGTTGATTGGACATGATTTTGAAAGGCATATAGCGGTTTAAATAAGATCCCACAGTAAAACGTGCATGTCAGAGCACAACCAAGCCATTAAGTCCAAGGAATTCTATGTAGACCTCTGAGAAAGGATTGTATCGAGGCACAGATCTGGTGTAGGGTACAGAAACATTTCTGCGGCATTGAAGGTACCAATGAGCACAGTGGCCTCCATCATCTGAAAATGGGAGAAGTTTTTAACCTCTAGGACTCATCCTAGGAGGCGGCCACCCAGCCAAACTGAGCGATCGGGGTGAGAAGGGCCTCAGTCAGGGAGGTGACCAAGAACCCGTAGGTCAGTCACTCTGAAAGAGCTTTAGCGTTTCTCTGTGGAGAGAGGAGAACTTTCCAGAAGAAAGGACAGCTCGTCTGGAGTTTGCCAAAGGGCACCTGAAGGACTCAGACCAACAGAAACAAAATTCTCTGGTCTGATGAAACAAAGATTAATCTCTTTGGCCTGAATGGTAAGCATCATGTCTGGAGGAAGCCAGGTACGGCTCATCACCTGGCCAATACCATCCCTACAGCAAAGCATGGTGGTGGCAGCAGCATGCTGTGGGGATGTTTTTCAGCGGCAGGAACTGGAAGACTAGTCAGGATCGAGGGAAAGATGAACGCAGCAATGTACAGAGACATCCCTGATGAAAACCTGCTCCAGAGCGCTCTGGACCTTAGACTGGGGTGAAGGTTCATCTTCCAACAGGACAACGACCCTAAGCACACAGCCAAGATAACAACGGAATGGCTACAGGACAACTCTGTGAATGTCCTTGAGTGGCCCAGTGTGACAAGCTTGTAGCATCATACTCAAAGACTTGAGGCTGTAATTGGTGCCAAAGGTGCTTCCACAAAGTATTGAGCAAAGGCTGTGATATTTCCGTACATGGGATTTTTTTGTTTTTTTATTTTTAATAACTTTGCAAAGATTTGAAATAAACTTCTTTCACATTGTCATTATGAAGTATTGTTTGTAGAATTTTGATAAAAATAATGAATTTAATCAGTTTTGTAATAAGGCTGCAACATATGATGTGGAAAAAGTAAAATGCTGTGAATACTTTCCAAATGCACTATATGAAAACCCAATTTTTTCACAGGGACACAAAAAAAAAAAATCCTATAAAAAAGCTAAACAAACAAGTGAACTTACCCGAAAAGCATTGACAAGAGCAATGCAATCACTCCTACTGTTACCAGCATAGCTCAATTTGCTCCTGTGAATGAAAATTAGAAATACAGGTCATGAAAATGGTCCTCCACTACAGTATATTATCACATATGTCTACTATGTTATTACAGAACAGCAGCAAAAACAGATTGCACTATAGAAATTACCTGTATCCATCAAGGTGCTGTCTGAACGGCATTGCAAAGAAGTTTCTCAATGAAAGAGCAGCAGCTTTAAAAAAAAATTAAATTGAAATATATGAATAGAAAAGTTAACCATTGAAAGGTCACCAAGAAAAATAAAAAAACATATACGAGGGAGTTCATGAAGTGGGCTTTATTCCTGACAGCATTTAAGTTTTTCCGTGTTTTTGCTGGAAGCGCACTCACCTAGTATTGAAACCAAGCTGCAAGTGACAGCTATAGGCCTCATACGAATGATCGGGAGTTGGGAGAATAAGATCTTGATCTTGTGATCACTGTGATTAGCCAATAACAGTGATCACTAAATTTGATTAACTGTGTATTGACATGCCCCAGGGCTATTTCTTCTCTGTAAAGAGGAAAAGATATATTGTATCTTTCTCCACTAGAGAATTCTGTGGGAAAAAAAAAAAGATAACCTAGATCTTAGATTCCTTAAGTGGTCTATATGAACATCAAAATTTTGGCGTTCCGCAAAAGTCTTATTACACCGAACACAAATTGTGTGTACATAAAACTTATGATAGACATAGAAATGACATATATTTCATTAAATGGTTGCCAATCTTGTTACAAAAAAAAAAGAAAGAAAAATAGGAAATCGATTGCAATTCATTGAACGTGGAGATTTAAGACTATACCTCACTCATTTGAAGCCAAATATTGAATAGCTATAAGAGCTTGAGGCTCATCACTCCCATTAACAGCATTATTTGTGGACTAATTTAATGTAAGACTTTAACTAGGTTTTGATTTGTTTCTTTCTAAATCCAAATATTTACTTGCATTTTGTGTCTTTTCAATGAAAAGATATGAATAAAAATTGAACGTTTTTCTCTTTTTTACAACTGTAAACTCTACAAAAAAAAACCCTATCAAAGTGAGCAGCACTGTGTCAGCTGTCAAAAAAGGGATTTTATTATAACTTACCGTAAAAAATCCTTTTCTCTGAGTTCACTCACAGACGCAGCCCTTCTTATAACACGTGGGTTGATGCTCATATTACTAGGAGTAGACTAGGCAAAGAAAAAACAAAAAGTATAGGTTGGCCCCTCCCAGGAGGCCGTCCTCACCTTAGCATATAACCCCCTGCTGGACAATAGCATATCAGTTCGTAACAAGCCGTACAAACTCAACAGAGGGGTGGGTGCTGCGTCTGTCAGTGAACTCAGAGAAAAGGATTTTATGGTAAGTTATAATAAAATCCCTTTTTCTCTTGCGTTCACTGACAGACGCAGCCCTTCTTAGAACACGTGGGGACGTCCCAAAGCTGTGTCAATCAAGAGGGGCGGGCAAACTGCAACAACTGTACCCAACAAAAAAAAAACTCTCAGAAGGCGCCAGTCGCGCCTACACTGCCGCTTGTAAAACTTTGGGGCCAAAAGCAGCATCCGCAGATGCTGAAACATCAACCTTGTAAAACTTAGTAAACGTGTGCACTGAGGTCCAAGTAAACGCTTTGCACACCTGAGACACCAAGGCCTGGTGTCTAAAAGCCCAGGAAGTACTAACTGCCCTGGTGGAATGAGCCGTGACCGGAAAAGTGGGAACCTTGCCCCGAACCTCATATGCATGAGTCACGGTCTTCCTGATCAAACGAGAAATGGTAGCCGACGAGGCCGCCATGCCTTTGCGCGAACCTTCCGTCAGCACAAAAAGAGTCCGAAAAGAAGCTGTAGAATTCAAATACACCCGCAAGGCCCTCACCACATCCAAAGAATGTAGTTCAAATTCCTTGGGATGCGACGGGTGCGGGCACAATGAGGTAAGAATATCCTAATTCAAATGAAAAGAGGAAACCACCTTCGGAAGGAAAGAAGGGGAAGGTCGCAAAACCGCCTTGTCCTTATGAAGGACTAAGTAAGGTGACTTGCAGGATAACGCTGCCTACTCAGACACCCGCCTAGCGGATGTAACAGCCACCAAGAAAGCCACTTTCTGCGACAATTATTGCAAGGGAATGTCCTTAATTTTCTCATATGGTGACTTCTGAAGCACAGAAAGCACCAGATTCATATCCCACGGTGCCAGAGGCGACCGTATCCGAGGAGCCACATGACGTACACACCGTACAAATGTACGGATCAACGAATGTGACGCCAAGGGTCGTTGAAAAAGAACCGCCAGGGCCGAAATCTGACACTTAAGCATACTTAACGCCAGGTTCTTGTCCAGTCCCTGCTGCAGAAAAGTCAGCACCCCTGGACACCGCACAAGAGCGGGGGTTCCAACCACCCGCCTCACACCAGGCAATAGAGGCCTTCCAGGTCCCATGATAAATCTTACGCGAAGTACCCTTGCTTTAATCATAGTGGGGATCACGGAGTCAGACACACCCCTATCCCTCAACACCTGGGACTCAATAGCCAAGCCGTCAAAGCCAGCGAGGGTAAAGCAGGGTGCAAGATGGGTCCCTGAGACAGTAGGTCATCGCGAAGTGGAAGACGCCACGGAACATCTGCCACCATCCGTACCACATCGGCGTACCAAGGACGCCGAGGCCAATCCGGAGCTACCAGGATTGTCGGGATTCCCTCTGCTTCTATCCTGCGCAGAACCCGCGGCAGAATCTTCAGTGGAGGAAAGACGTACAGTAGCCGATACCGACCCCAGGGTGCTACCAGTGCGTCCGTGGCGACCGCCAACGGACCTCTTGTTCTGCACACAAAGGTCTGTACCTTGTGATTGAATCTGGAGGCCATGAGGTCCACCTCTGGCGTGCCCCACTTGAGGCAAATCTGGTGGAACACTTCTGGATGTAGGGA
This sequence comes from Glandirana rugosa, assembly GCA_018402905.1. Lineage (NCBI taxonomy): Eukaryota > Metazoa > Chordata > Amphibia > Anura > Ranidae > Glandirana > Glandirana rugosa. The sequence continues at coordinate 368,149 of BLSH010468313.1, read as the reverse complement.
CCATTCCCCCTGATCCAGAGTCCGGCGGCTGAGAAAGTCCGCCTGCCAGTTTTCCACACCTGGAATGTAGATTGCAGAGAGTGCTGGCACGTGAAGTTCTGCCCATCGTAGGATCAGAGCCGCTTCCGCAGCTGATGCCGAGCTTCTTGTTCCGCCCTGATGGTTCACATATGCCACAGCCGTGGTATTGTCCGACTGAACCCGGACAGGGAGGCCTCGCAGCCTTGTCGACCAACGGGATAGACAAAGTCTGATCACTCTCAGTTCCAGTACATTTATCGGAAGGCAAGCTTCCTGAGTTGACCAATGGCCCTGGGCTGAGAACTGACCCAGGACCCCTCCCAAACCCGATAGGCTGGCCTCCGTCGTTACTATCGACCAATTGAGGGGGAGGAAACATTTTCCCAACTTTAGGGCTGGGGCCTAAATCCACCAAATCAAGGATTCTCGGGACTGATGATCCAACCTGATCAGTCTGTCTAGGGATATGGGGGGGGGGGGATTTGTCCCGAGCCGAGTGTGACTCTGAGCGTAAGGTATCGCTTCAAAAGTCGACACCATGAGCCCCAACACTCGCATACAGAACCGTAAGGAGGACCACTGGTGTGATAACAGGGTTCGCACTGCTGCCTGTAGTGTCAGGAGCTTGTTCGGCGGTAAAAACACCCTTGCCTGCACCGTGTCCAGAATCAGACCCAGGTATCCCAGACGACAGGATGGAGTCAACGTCGACTTCTGCAGGTAGATCAGCAAACCAAATTCTTTTAACGTGGACACCGTGATTATCACGTTATCCTCCAGAGCTGCAGCCAACTCTGCTCTCAAAAGTAAATAGTCGAGGAACGCTACCACCGCGATACCCCTCTGTCTCAACAGCGCCAGCATCGGGGCCACCACCTTGGTGAAAACTCGGGGAGACTAAGCCAGACCGAAGGGAAGTGCCACAAACTGGTAATGCAGATCTCCCACCGCGAAGCGCAGAAAACACTGGTGTCTGACAAACTGGAATGTGGAGACACGCGTCCTTGATATCCAGGGATGCCATGAATTCCCCTTGGTGCAGGGCGGCCACGACCAAGCGGAAGGACTCCATCCTGAATTTTTTTGTCTTTACAAATGAGTTTAGTGCCTTCAGGTGCAGAACTGGCCTGACACCGCCCTTTTTGGGCACCACAAAGAGGTTTGAGTAAAACCCGTGAAACCTTTCCATCGTGGGTACCGGTACAATCACCCCCTGTTCGGCAAGCGCCCGAACGGCGCCTAGAAGCGCCTCCCGACACCCCTGAGGGAGTCTTAAGTTCGAAGGGAAGAACCTTTCTGGGGGTAGAGAGATTAACTCTATACTGTACCCGGAGGACACCACCTCCAGCACCCACCGATCGGTGATGCGGGCAGTCAATCTGTCTGCAAACCCCAGTAACTGGCCCCCCACCCGCGAGTCGGGCGGGGGCAACCCATCATGCAGAGGTGGACTTATCCTTCGTCTTTTCAGGCTTACGTTGCCAGGGCCTTTTACTGGGCCCAGCGGAAGCCTTACCAGACATGAAGCCCTTACCCGCTGAGCCGGGCGCACGAAAAAACGTCTTCTGGCCTGAAGAAACAGGGCCCTGCCTACGGCGAAAATCCCGCCGTTTAGGCTCCGGAAGGAAAGTACTCTTCCCTCCCGTGAAATCCTTAATGATTTCATCCAATTGTGGGCCAAACAGACGCCCTCCCTGAAAGGGGAGATCCGTAAGAGCTTTCTTCGACGCCTGGTCGCCCGACTAAGAGCGGAGCCACAGCACCCGCCTGATAACTGCAAAAACAGACATTTTTGACAGCATGGGAAGCTGGTCCAATGCAGTATCGCATAGGTAGCGGAGACCCTCTTCCAAGTGTTGTGCTCATTGCACCTCAGCCTGCGCACACTCACAAGTCAAACTGGTGTGTAATGTGGTAGCGCACTCGAGAAGAGATTGCGCCGCCATAGCAGCCGCAAGAACTGGACGCATGGCTGACCCAGCCAACAAGAACAGTGCCTTAGACACTGCCTCCGTGCGGCGATCAGCCGCCTCTTTGAAAGACGGAGACCCCTCCAAGGGAATGGTCGTTGCCTTATTCAGACGGGCCACCGGTGGGTCCACTGCTGGGGAAGCCCATCTGTTAGTAAAACTATCCTCAAAAGGGTAATGAACAGCAAAGCGTTGGTCAAGCCGCATGGACTCGCGAATATCAGTGATCAGAGCAGCCACTATCGCCTTGTCGCGCGATAATGAAGAGGGGGCTTCAGGGGGGATCATCTTCACCGTCTGAGGGTATCAGTTCACCCTCTGATAGCTCCACATTAGTTCCCGTGACCACCAAGGCGCCCTCTGGTTCCGAATTCTCCCCCAAAGAATGACAGGGCGGGCGCTTTTTGGGGCCCCCCGGAGTCGGGTCCGAACCCGCCCGGGGAAAGAATTCACCAATTACTGCCCTCAGCTGTTCCAAGGAAACCAAGGACCGCGTGGATTGTTGCTCGACTGGTTCCTCCCTGGAAGACCCCGCAGGTACCCCTGCCATAGCACTGCTGGCCTCTGACATCCCAGACTTCCGGCACCCCCACTGTGTGACCACCACCTCTACCCCCCAATCAGCCAGGGAGACCCGGAAGGATTGTACTCACCGCTACCAGCACCCAGGGAGAGCCAGCTATACTTGCTGTTTTTAATGCCTCAGCGCTGTGACCGGAATGAGCAATGAAGAAAAAACTACACTTCAAGAGCCTGCAGCGCCGCGTCTGTCAGCCACGCTGTCCAAAGCGAAAGCGGAAGTGCCAGCCTGCCGCACGTCTTACCACTTCCCCGTACTACCGGAAAAAACACTGGGGGCCGCCCCACTAATAAGCCCCCACCGGCCGGCTACCTCAGAAGCTGCCCACTCTCCACGCCCCTAGGACGGAAGAGGGGTCCACTCACCGATCCGACGGGCGAAGCGGGTAGCCACCCGGAGCAGACTTTCCTACCCACGGAGAGGGATGCTGCTGGCCAGGCCACTGGACAGGAAGAAACCAGTCACTGGGCACAAGTGGGATCAGCCACTGGCCGCCCGCACGGAACAGGCACTATGCGGCGTGACCCCGCCAAGGCTAAGGGTAGATCGCACAGACGTTGGCCGGACTGGGGAAAGTTTTGGATGTCTAGGTATCCTCTATACCACCAGCCGGCTTCTTGATAGCAGTCTTCATCAGGAAAAAAACATCAGAAGAACGCAGATCCCATAGGGAACCAGGTCTAACTCCTTGCACTAGGCAAATAAAAACTGATATGCTATTGTCCAGCAGGGGGTTATATGCTAAGGTGAGCACAGCCCCCTGGGAGGGGGCAACCTATACTATTTGTTTTTTCTTTGCCTAGTCTACTCCTAGTAATATGAGCATAAACCCACATGTTATAAGAAGGGCTGTGTCCCTCAGTGAACGTAAGAGAAAACACATTTGACGTTAATATGTTTAGGAAAATTCAATATTAGGCAAGCAGTCTATGGAAAACAAAAAAAAAAAAAATTGACAAGTGGTCTACAAGGCAAAAAAGTTTGGGAACCTCTGACCTAGATAAAGGTTTGATCTAATTTGGCGAGTGTCCAAGTCAGCTGGTGTTCATGTGTCAGCAATCCTATTAGTAGTCGCATCAGTGTGTTTTAGGTAAGAATAAAAAAAGTTTTATATTTAGTGTCAAAAACATACAAAATGTGTACGGTTATTACGACTTTACGCTCTTTAGCGTGAAACGCGTCAACGTTTACTCCTTTGTAAGGTTGAGATTTTTTTTTAATTGTATTATATAATAAAGCTTTTGGATCTCTGATTCGGCAAGTGTGCAGTCATCCAGATTCTTCTAACCGGTCAGTTATTTTGCCATCTGTGTCCCATTGGGGATTGTTACCTTCACTTCCTGTGCTATAGCCAAAACAAGGTAATACAAAGGAAATCCTTACAAATTAAGGGAATCCTATGGGGCCTTCCAGGTCTTTACTTGGAGCCCACTGGAAGGACACATGAAGTCAGCAACTGTTGACAAGATAAATAAGACTGAGGAAGATATAGAACAAAAATTTAGGTCAGCCCAGGATAACTTCCCACCCAGCTAGCTATCCAGAATGCCTTAGGTTTGAAGTGGGATCATAAACGAACTTATACAGGTGGGAACCTGCATCCTCAACAAAAGGGTTTTTACAGTGAGTGCAAAAATTCTGTGTTTCTTTTGGTTTCTTTGAGGGACACAGGAATTCAAAAACTGTCAGGACATCCAAAAGCAGTCCAACTTATAGATGGAAAACAGCACACAAACCGGCCAAACGTGAAACCGAACTGGAGATTGTCTGCAGTCCAAGAGCTGCCAGAAGAACCAACAAAAGAATCTGCTACTGGAGGCAGCTAAGACCCACACCAGGTAGGAGAACCTACCAAAACAACCAAAAAGTGGACACCGAGAATCAACGTGATGCTTAGGACAAAGACGGGAAAAGGAACTACAAAAATGTAATATCATATGAGAACATCAAAACTTGGAGCACGTGAGAAGCTGATCAAAGAACCACCAAAAAAAGGCACAAAATATTTTTAATGTATGGAAGAAGAGAGACAAACTGTCATGCTTAAAACAGAATGGGGACAGGACCCTAGTAGAAACCAGTCCTGAGAAGGAATCTGGGGGGAAAAAAATACAAGTCTGGTGAGAAACAGCTAGTCTAGGCAAGAATGTCCAAAGCTCCTAGGATCAAAAAACAAGATTTCTGTCTACAGATATTGTCTAACCAGACAACTGGATACTCACTTAAAACAAACTACGGACCAGCTAGAACACAATACAAAGGGTTAAAAGTGCCTCCTGTGTTCACCAGAGAACTCAGAGGTATATTCCCACAAAGTCAACATGACTGAATGGATGCATGACTGCATGGAAAGCACCACCACATGGGTAGACAGAAGTTAAAACTAGACCTTAGACCCAAATTGGTAAGTTGGTAACCAGCAAGATGAAGGTAATACATATTCTGATATGCAAAATATGCCTCAAGGGCAAACTCCAGATGGATCTGGATGAAATGAAATGAGGCTTAGCTCTGACCTCTAACCACAGGGCTTGAAATAGCAGGGGCAGGCATTGCTCAAGTAAACACACACACTGCAGGTAAAAAAAAAAAAAAAAAAGTATTGAACATGTCACCATTTTTCTAGGTAAATATATTTGGTGCTATTGACATGAAATTTTCACCAGGTCGGTAACAACCCATGCAGTCCATACATACATAAAAACAGTGTAAGTTCACCTTCACAGAAAATGTTTAAGGTGAACTTACACTGGACGCAGAGTCCTGCGATCACCCACTGTGAGAAATTGGGTCGCCGCTTTACCGGTCTTGGGATTTGAGATCACTGCAGCTTTCTCTCTTCAGTGCTGAAATGACGGGCTAGGCAGGATTTGATTTGTTGGCGCCATCCATGTGACAGCGCCAACCAATTAGAATGCCTCCCATACGTACCTTTATGAAGTATGCTTATGGGATTAAGCTGCAGGGATTTCAAATCACCGGACCGGCAAAGCAGCAACAGAATGGGTGATCTTGGGACATCTGTATAGCGGAATAGGGAGGGATGGGGAGTGGGTCCAGTTTGAGTTCACCTTACAGATTTTCTGTACAGATGAACTTCCCCTTTCAGTTATGTGTAATAAAATGGAATGACACAAAGAAAAAGTATTGAACATGCAAACTCAAATTTAATACTTCGTACAAAATCCTTTGTTGGTAATGACAGCTTCAAGACACCTCCTGTATGGAGAAACTAATCGCATGCATTGCTCAGGTGTGATTTTGGCCCATTCATACAGTCTTCAAATCGTGAAGGTTCCGTGGGCCTCTTCTATAAACTCTGATCTTTAGCAATTTGTAGAAATGTTCTATTCAAGTAATGTGATTGGCCGGGCCATTCTAGCAGCTTTATTTTCTTTCTTTGAAACCAGTTGAGCGTTTCCTTGGCTTTGTGTTTGGGATCGTTGTCTTGCTGAAATGTCCACCTTCGTTTCATCTTCTTCATCCTGGTAGATGGCAGCAGATTTTTATCAAGAATGTCTTAATTTCATCCTTCCTTCAATGACATGAAGTTTTCCAGTACCGTGTGCTGAAAAAAAGCCCCACCCAATGATGTTCCAACCTCCAAACGTCACTGTTCATATGTGGGTGTTTTTGGGGTGATGTGCAGTGCCATTTGACCTTCAAACATGGTGTATTATGGCATCCAAAGAGTTCAATTTTATTCTGATCTGACCAGATTATATTCTCCCAGTATTTAACAGCCTTGTCTAAATGTTGTGCAGCAAACTTTAAACGAGCTTCAACATGCTTTTTCTTCAGCAATGGAGTGCTGCATGGTGAGCCTACCGGCCATGGTGGTTAATTGCATTACTTATGGTTTTCTTCAAAACAATTGTACCTGCAAATTCCAGGTCTTTCTGAAGCTCTCCACAAGTAGCCCTTGGCTCCTGGACAACTCTTCAAATGGTGGCGATCTGCGATCTTTATCGGTACTGCGATATTGCGGCGGACATGTCGGACCATTTTGACACTTTTTTGGGACCATTGGCATTTACAGGTGCTGGTCATATAATTAGAATATCATCAAAAAGTTGATTTATTTCCCTAATTCCATTCAAAAAGTGAAACTTGTATATTATATTCATTCATTACACAAACTGATATATTAAAAATGTTTTTTAATTTTGATGATTATAACTGACAACTAAGGAAAATCCCAAATGCAGTATCTCAGAAAATTAGAATATTGTGAAAAGTTTCAATATTGAAGACATCTGGTGCCACACTCAAAACCTGCAAAGGCCTTTAAATGGTCTCTCAGTTTAGCTCTGTAGGCTACACAATCATGGGAAAGGCCGCTGACTTGACAGTTCTCCAAAAGACAACCATTGACACCTTGCACGAGGAGGGCAAGACACAAAAGGTCATTGCAAAAGAGGCTGGCTGTACACAGAGCTCTGTGTCCAAGCACATTAATAGAGAGGTGAAGGGAAGGAAAAGATGTGGTAGAAAAAAGTGTACAAGCAATAGGGATAACCACACCCTGGAGAGGATTGTTAAACAAAACCCATTCAAAAATGTGGGGGAGATTCACAAAGCGTGGACTGCAGCTGGAGTCAGTGCTTCAAGAACCACAATGCACAGATGTATGCAAGACATGGGTTTCAGCTGTCGCATTGAGTCAAGCCACTCTTGAACAGACAGCGTCAGAAGCGTCTCGCCTGGGCTAAAGACAAAAAGGACTGGACTGCTGCTGAGTGGTCCAAAGTTATGTTCTCTGATGAAAGTAAATTTTGCATTTCCTTTGGAAATCAGGATCCCAGAGTCTGGAAGAAGAGAGGAGAGGCACACAATCCACGTTGCTTGAGGTCCAATGTAAAGTTTCCAGAGTCAGTGATGGTTTGGGGTGCCATGTCATCTGCTGGTGTTGGTCCATTGTGTTTTCTGAGGTCCAAGGTCAACGCAGCCATACACCAGGAAGTTTTAGAGTACTTCATGCTTCCTGCTGCTGACCAACTTTTTGCAGATTTCTTTTTCCAACAGGACTTGGCACCTGCACACAGTGCCAAAGCTACCAGTACCTGGTTTAAGGACCATGGTATCCCTGTTCTTAATTGGCCAGTATACACCTGACCTTAACCCCATAGAAAATCTATAGGGTATTGTGAAGAGGAAGATGCGATATGCCAGACCCAACAATGCAGAAGAGCTGAAGGCCACTAACAGAGCAAACTGGGCTCTCGTAACATCTGAGCAGTGCCACAGACTGATCGACTTCATGCCACGCTGCATTGCTGCAGTAATTCAGGCAAAAGGAGCCCCAACTAAGTATTGAGTGCTGTACATGCTCATACTTTTCATGTTCATACTTTTCAGTTGGCCAAGATTTCGAAAAATCCTCTCTTTGTTTTGGTCTTAATATTCAAATTTTCTGAGATACTGAATTTGGGATTTTCCTTAGTTGTCAGTTATAATCGTCAAAATTAAAAGAAATAAACATTTGAACTATATCAGTCTGTGTGTAATGAATGAATATAATATACAAGTTTCATTTTCTGAATGGAATTAGTGAAATAAATCAACTTTTTGATGATATTCTAATTATATGACCAGCACCTGTCGGTGTGTGTGTGTGTGGTTTTGTTTCTTTACGTATATTATATATATATATATATATATATATATACACATATATATATATATATATATATATATATATATATATACACATACATACATATATATATATATATATATATATATATATACACATACATACATACACACACACACACACACACACACACATATACACAGATACACAGATACACAAATACAGTATCTCACAAAAGAGTACACCCCTCACATTTTTGTAAATATTTTATTCTCTTCATGTGACAACTACAAAACTACACTTTGCTACAATGTAAAGTAGTGAGTGTACAGCTTGTATAACAGTGTAAATTTGCTGTCCCCTCAAAATAACTCAACACACAGCCATTAATGTCTAAACCGCTGGCAACAAAATTGAGTACACCCCTAAGTGAAAATGTCCAAATTGGGTACAATTAGCAATTTTCCCTCCCCGGTGTCATGGGACTCGTCAGTGTTACAAGGTCTCAGCTGTGAATAGGGAGCAGGTGTGTTAAATTTGGTGTTATCGCTCTCACTCTCTCATACTGATCACTGGAAGATCAACATGGCACCTCATGGCAAAGAACTCTCTGAGGATCTGAAAAAAGAATTGTTGCTCTACATAAAGATGGCCTAGGCTTTAAGAAGATTGCCAAGCCTCTGAAACTGAGGTGCAGCATGTTGGCAAAGACCATACCGCAGTTTAAAAGGTTCCACTCAGAACCGGCCTCGCCGTGGTTGACCAAAGAGTTTGAGTGCACATGCTTAGCATCATATCCAGAGGTTGTCTTTGGGAAATAGACGTAAGAGTGCTGTCAGAATTGCTGCAGAGGTTGAAGGGGTGGGGGGTGGGGTCAAGCCGTCAGTGCTTAGACCATACGCCGCACACTGCATCAAATTGGTCTGCATGGCTGTAGTCCCAGAAGGAAGCCTCTTCTAAAGATGATGCACAACAAAGCCTGCAAACAGTTTGCTGAAGACAAGCAGACTAAGGACATGGATTACTGGAACCATGTCCTGTGGTCTGATGAGACCAAGATAAACTTATTTGGTTCAGATGGTGTCAAGCGTGTGTGGCGGCCAGGAGAGGAGTACAAAGACAAGTGTGTCTTGCCTACAGTCAAGCATGGTGGTGGGAGTGTCATGGTCTGGGGCTGCATGAGTGCTCTTGGTACAGGGGAGCTACAGTTCATTGAGCAAACTATGAATGCCAACATGTGCTGTGACATACTGAAGCAGAGCATGATCCCCTCCCCTCCAGAGACTGGGCCACAGGGTAGTATTCCAACATAATCCCAAACTCACCTCCAAGACGAGCATTGCCTTGCTAAAGAAACTGAAGGTAAAGATGGAGTGGCCAAGCATGTCTCCAGACCTAAACACTATTGAGCATCCGTGGGGCATCCTCAAATTAAAGGTGGAGGAGCGCAAGGTCTCTAACATCTACCAGCTCCATGATGTTGTCATGGAGGAATAAAAGAGGACTCCAGTGGCAAACTGTGAAGCTCTGGTAAACTCCATGCCCAAGAGGGTTAAGGCAGTGCTGGAAAATAATGGTGGCCACACAATATATTGACACATTGGGCCTAATTTGGACATTTTCACTTAGGGGTGTACTCACTTTTGTTGCCAGCGGTTTAGACATTAATGGCTGTGTTGAGTTATTTTGAGGGGGGCAGCACATTTACACTGTCATACAAGCTGTACACTCACTACTTTACATTGTGCAAAGTGTAATTTCTTCAGTTTTGACACATGAAAAGATAGAATAAAATATTTACAAAAATGTGAGGGGTGTACTCAATTTTGTGACATACTGTGTGTGTATATGTATATATATATATATATATATATATATATATATATATTACACACATATATACATACATACACATACATACACCCGCATATATAAAAACACACACTCACTATATTGTCAAAAGTATTGCCTTTACACACACGAACAGCTTCAACTCTTCTGGGAAGGCAGTCCACAAGGTTTAGGAGTGTGTCTAAGGGAATGTTTGACAATTCTTCCAGAAGTGCATATGTGAGGACAGGCACTTATGTGGACGAGAGGGAAACTTTTTTTATTGTTTAATAAAGTATTTGTCAAAAAGGTCAAGGTGTTTTGGGGTGGGGGGCGCTGAGCTGGCCCCCCTCCCCCATCTTGACCTGCCAGGCAGCATGCTTGGATAAGGGTTTGGTATACATTTTGGGCAGGTTCCCCTTAAAATCCATACTAGATCCGAAGGGCCTGGTATGGAGTGGGGGGCATGCCTTTTTTTTTTTTTTTTTTTTTTTCTTTAATTTTGTAATAGCCAGATGCCGGCAATTGCAACCGTGAGTAATTTTAAATGGGATTTTTTTCTTTAGAAATGTCAGTTTTGCTGTAGCATGTTCTGTATATGCCACAAATGCCCCACTTCACAGGCACATTAAGGGGGCCCCAGGCACAATATTTAAATTAATTTTTTAATTTTCATTGTTGCACTTTAAGCATCATTAAAATCAGTGCCCAAAAGGGATGTGGAGACAGGAGAGAGAGCTATTTAATGCCTCTTCTGCCTCCTTGCAATTGTGGATAGAGAAATCTTCTGCAGCTTCCTCCAACACTGCTTCTATGTCCACTATTACTCTCTGATTCTACTTCATCAGGAACAGACACATCAGGGTCCAATGGCTGAGAAATAGTAGAAGGGGACTGAGCATTTTTGAGCTCTGGAAAAGGGTGGCTGAATTAAGGCCATAATCTGTTGGAAAATTGTAGCATTGATACAATGAAAAATCTTTTTGTCAAATAGAACACTTTATACTTGCCTGAAAGAGCTAGAATCAGATGCTGAAGCTGGCATTAAGGCCAGTTCCTGCTCTGGTTCAAAGCATGCATTGTTCCTTTCGCCTGGTCTCCGCCACAGCATAGCAGCTACAAGTGAGAGTATTTCCCTGTGTGGTACTCAAAGAGTCGAGTGTGGGAGATAGCGTAACTATATCAGCTAGGAGTACAAGAAAACCCAGGTGTGGAGTGCCCTGTAATAAATCCTCACGGCAAAAGAGCAAGAGGAACCTGCTGAGTACCTTATTAAGGCTCTAGGCAGAAGTGGCGTTAAAGTGAGTGGCCTGTGCTGTGATGTAACACCTGGTCATTCTCCAGAGACTGACCTCTGAGTGGTTGCATTTTTGCGCCAGATTTGAAAAGTTTGCGCCAAAAAGAGGACACATCCCAAACATAGCTCAGTAATACACAGTAACAATCTGTTTTACAGGGTGACCAAGACTTACCTGTTCATGGCTGAACTCTATATAAGATCCATTTTGATGGACCATAGCCCTGGATTTGTATAGAACCCTACAGTTAATTCAACGAGTTGCACCAAGTGCCAAGGTAAGCAACCCACGCAAAAGCCAGTGCTCGAAACATCATTATAGGCCGACCGCAGTGTGGGGTCGGGGTACAGCCCCTAAAGTTTTTTCTAATAAAGTTGATTATTGATCCAGATAAACTACTTCGATAGGCAGCAAGGTTGACTGAAGAATTCTTTAGGAAAATTAAAAAAGGAATTAAAGTAGTGAAGTTAGTCTCTCGGAGAAGGAGAAATGGCCCATTACTTTAACACTAGCAAAAAACTGGGTACTCATGGAGTGAGGTGAGGTTATAGAGGCGGCACCCTAAACGGGCCTATGTCCCCAAAAGCTTGCCAGTGTCCAATCATATGAATATACAACGCTATAACCCATGGTGTATTAAAGAGTTGACTTATGTGCTGTACAATTAGCATAATGGAATTTTGCTGTAAATATACTGTAAATCTACCCTCAACCTGAACTGTGTTTTGGTTATTTTAAAGCATATGCAGCCTCCCTGGGGAATAGGGAAGCTCAATACTTAAAGGGGTCAAGGCTTTGAGTAACAGGAAATGTTGATATTTTCATATAACTTCAGACTTCTTAAAGCGGAGTTCCACCCAAAGTGGAACTTCCGCTTGTCTGATTCCTCCCCCCCTCCGGTGCCCGATTTCTCCGCCCTTTATGGCGGAGATGGGAGAGGGTACCTGTTTTTGACAGAGGTACATCAGAAGTCCGGTCACTTCCTCCTCCTTTGCCTGCCGCCGGGCCAGTGAGAGCACAGTATGTTTAACGCGTGCGCAGTAGGGACCCGGCTGTGAAGCCACAAGGCTTCACTGCTGGGTTCCCTTACTGGCAATGGCGGCGGCAGCACCCCGACAGCCAATGGAATCATCGGCTGCTGTGCTGACATCGCTGGCCTCCAGAACAGATAAGCGCCTTATTATTAACAGGCAGCAGCTACAGTATGTGTAGCTGCTAATTTATTTTTGGAGAAGGGTGGGCGGAACTCAACTTTAACATGCATTTTTTTATGATGGCAAACTGCCAATGCTTTTTTTTCATCAAACCAGCGTGCTGATCGAAAGGAAAAAAAACTGAGGACCTTTATATACTAATATGTTAGTACGATCTCCCCGCTGAGCAAATCCCACTGCCGCACTGGTCAGCACTTGCAGTTATTGGCCGTGATCGCTGTTCGTAAGTTAGTCAGCTGCTTGTTTTCCAGCATGCCCCTTAGACTGAATCTAGAGGTTAGGCCGACTTCTTTTGGATAGGGTGCTGTACACACTGACTGAATATCGGTTTTTAATGCGGATCTGGCTGATATTTGGGCAATGTGTGCCAGCATTCGAGTCCTAGGTGGGTATAGTTACTTGGAATGTGGCAAAACAAAACATTTGAAAGTAAGCTGTACAGAAAAGTCAAGTATACTAGGTAAATCTAAATAATAGCAAATTAACTCACAATCTGATATCCAATAAAAATATATTTTATTCTTCCAAACAAAAAAAAAAAAAAAGATCAGAAATGGTACTACAAACCACCATGTAATATTCATCTGACAACAGAGAATAATAACCATGCACGATTTCGAACTAATTTCTACGATGGAGTTTGACAACAGTCTACTTATAATGTACCACCAAACATCATGGTAAAGACTAGAAAAAAAAAAAAAAACAAACCTTCTTATTTTATATAAAAATAACCTATAGTCTAACACTCAATTAAACGATAATAAATCTAAATGGATCATATGAACTGAAAAGACATGTCGAATGAAAGTTTACAAAACAAAACGGTGTAAGGTTCATTGATATGGGTGGATCCTGAGCTTACGACCGTGTGTAACGGGTTTATAGTCGGTCTAGGCGTAATTTTTGGCTATAAGTCAGTCACACATGTCGTGGGATAGGTTTTCTTCAGCCGGATTGGAGATCTAAGTCAGATTCCCCGTACGACCTTTTGTTCGTCGACTGATTGAATGCTTGTC